>CM076574.1:1265721947-1266016553 GCA_034641835.2 Pinus albicaulis | reverse complement strand
GAATTTTCACATACATAAAATTTTTAGCCTCAACCAGCTGGGTGTTATCCTAATCATTAGGATGTACTAAAATGTGGTTATAACCAAAAAAACCATCTAGAAATGAAATATTGCTTGATCCAACTACCCTTTGAAGTATATGACCCATCTTTGGTAAGGGGTAGTTATATTTGAGAGATACTTTATTCAAGTTTCTAAAATCCATACATAACCTTATTTCACCAGAATGTTTCCTCATTGGTACCAAATCTGACACCCATTTAGAGAATCTGAGTGGTACTATAATCTTTGCATCAAACAATTTTTTACCCTCTTTCTCTATCAAAGGAAGTATAATAGGATTAAATCTCCTCAATTTTTGTTTAAAATATTTTTGATCCTCCTTGACGGGTATGCTATGTTGAATTATGGCTTTGTCATAAGCCTTTAAATCTTGATATCCCCATGAAAAGAAATCTATATATTGTTTAATCAAATCTATGTATTTTTTTTTCTTCAAGAGGTAATGATTTGGAGAGCTTAACAATTTTAAGATTTTCTTCAGTACCTATATTGCAATCTTCTACGTCGGATCCAGTCGGCTGAATTGAAGGTTTTTTTACTATATCATTAAAGTCAAAAAAATCTTAAAGTGGTACAAGACCCCTTGGAATTGTATTATTCTTTAACTGAAATATTTCACATTCCTCAAATTTGTCATCAGTTTGATCGAAAATGTTTCCCTCTTCATTTTCTTCATTGTCTTGTCCTATATCAATGTTCATATTTTTAAACTCATCTTTTAGTTGCAGGAAACTGTCGAGTTTTTTTGTCATTATCAAAAACTTGCTAGTATCTGATTTTATCAAGAATAATAGGTCCATGTTTGACATCAATTTCTAGTTTTTCTCTTGCTCTAAAAGGCATTTTGCAAGTACTTGCAGAAGTAGCTAATGCATCAGCAAAAAAAAATTTATCTCTAGCAATTAATGATAGCTAGTATTCTAGAAAACATTGCAAAAAATATAAAACAAAATTTCTATATGCTCTCATTCTAGGATGTTTAGTTGAATATTCACCTTTTATTTGTTTTAAGATTAATTCAGAATCTTCATGAATTGATATCTTGTTTTCTCCCATTTTTTTTAATTTTTTACAGTCCTAATAGAAAAACTTCATACTCAGTTACATTATTTGTGCACTCAAAATAAATTTGTAAGAATATTTCTTTGTTGTACCTGACTGTGTATTAGAGATCCATACTTCAATCCCAACCCCTTCTTTACTTACTCCCCCATCAAAATCCATGTTCCATAACACGTCTTGTTTTTCTTGTTCTTGAGTTTCCATTTGATCTTCTTTAATATCATTCTCTTCTTATTTGATGTCTACAACGTGATCTTATTTTTCAAAACAAATATCATTGTGCAAGATAAAAGAATCCATATCTGAATGCGAAGAGTAGACGGGATAATTATTGCGTTTGTCTTGGCTACTCACCATATATTTCATTAAGGTCTCCCTATACAATCTTCTTTGTTAATGGCCAAAAATAGGAATTTTTGCATATGATTCAGTTGTAATGTACCTTGTAATTTTTCTCCCCGTGATCTTGACAAGAGCATGCCATACTTAGGAGGAATAATAGCAACAAAAATATCCATCACTAAACTTTTGGCTAGGATTTGGGTGAGAGTAACACACAAATATTTGATTAATCCCAGGCATTTTAATCTATATGAATCGAAGGAGTAAAGGTATTTATAAGGTCTTGTTATATCTAAACCCAATTTTTCCACGATTTCTTTTTGCATAAGATTGTGTTAGGTACTTGAATCTAACATTGCATTATGTATAATAAAGTCATGGATGTTAAGACTAACATAAAATGGAGGAGCACTGCCATATTGTGGAATACCATCTACTTATGTTCTGAATAGTAATTTGGGTTGATCATCAGTTATATTAACACTATCAGTTCCGACCTTAATTTGTAGTGCCTTTACAACTTGACTTATGTAGACATCATTTTTTTACTAATTCAAGCAATGGAACTTGGATGTTGACTTTTGAAAGCTCATTTTCAATATTAAAGGAGGTTTGAGATTTTTCCACTTCCTTAATACTTACCTCTTGTTTTTAGGAGTTTCTTTCTGAAGCGTTTCTTTCTATTTGACTTTCTTTGTTTGAATAGTAGAAGGTATATATGTGGGTGACTTTTTGGGAGGGTTTTTTGTTGTCTTTTTGCTTCTTAGGTTGTATTGTTTATGTACTTCCATAATATCATTTTGATATCCTTATTGATAATCTGATGATTTTGCAGGCATATCCTCTGGTAATGAAGATTGAAACGGGTATTTTTCTTCTTTTGTTACAAAAAAAAAGGTTTTTTTCACCTTCTCCAAAAATATTTATTTGATCTTCTTCTAGTTCTTGCATAGTTTATGATTCTTCTTCAGGAAAATTTTCTTGAAAAGGGGGTCTAATATGTTGTTGATGAGTTTGAAATCTTTGTTCTCTTTATTTAATCTGAGGTTTTGGTCTTCTAAAATTTGGATTTCGAATTTGAGGTGATCCTTGAGGTTCCCTAGGAGGTGATCTATATGCCACAATCACTCTCCATCATTTTTCCCATAGTTTTAACTAGAATGTCTAGTTTTAAGTCTGATGAAGAACAAGTTTCTTCTTTAATAGTGATCCTTCTTTCAGTTCTTAACTTAGCTCTTTTGGCTAATAAATTAGCCTCTACACTAATTACATTTATTTTCATCTCTTAAAGTGTGATTGGGTTTCTTTTTCTCAACTGATAAGCCATATCAACATCAAATCCTTCTGGAAAATGGATTAGGGAAAATCCAGGTGGGGGTTTTATTGCAGTTGGGATAGAGTTGTAAGCATTGTTAAATCTAGTGCAATAATCCTAAACAATTTCATTTGGGGTCCTCTTTAAACCTTCATATTCTGCAAGAATTTGGAGGGGATTCTTTTTAACTTCCCATCTAGTAAGAAAAAATTGATGGAATTGTTGAAAATCTGCAATACTTCCAGCTGGTAATTCTCTATACCATTTCTTTACTTCTCCATTAAAATTTGTGAAAACAAACTCATTTTCATATCATCAAAATCTATTTCTTCTATATCAGAGAAGTCATTTTCTATCAATGTGTTGTTATGTTTTTATACGACATGTACCATCAAATTGTGGTATTCTTTGTGCATAGTTTTGTGGCATGTCATGTAATGGTGCTTGCAATGCCAAAGAAGAATATCATCCTGCCTTGACTGGAATATGAGTTGTGGATGATGTTACAGTAGTGGTTGATGAAGGAGGTGGAGGGGTTGTAGAAGAATATGGGAATGTTGTAATATGTACAATTGGTATGTTAGGAAAAAGAGTTGAAGCTGAAAAAGGGGTGAATGAAAATGGAATGGTAGATGAAGGTGTAGGAATTGACAATGAAGAAGAGGTAATAACAGAAGAGTGTTGATCAACACCTTAAATGGTTCTATTTAATATTTTAACCAAATCTTCAACTTTTCAAAATGATTTAAAGTATATTTATCAGATAGTGAAGCATGTGGCT
Organism: Pinus albicaulis; assembly: GCA_034641835.2. Classification (NCBI taxonomy): domain Eukaryota; kingdom Viridiplantae; phylum Streptophyta; class Pinopsida; order Pinales; family Pinaceae; genus Pinus; species Pinus albicaulis. Next base: position 1,266,012,990 of record CM076574.1, on the reverse strand, counting down.
TTTGGACTATATGAAAATGTTTCAATTGAGCTTCATCCAAAATAGTTTCAGGTGTAAAAAATTCTGATTTAGATCTGAAAAAACTATTCTCAAACTGCAAGTCAAACTAAATATCTTCGATTGTTAGAAGACTTTCTGGCAAAGAATTTTTTCTTGATAAGGAGGTATTACTAGCTTGAATTTTTGGGGGATTCTTTTTCCTTAACAACTTTTTAGGATCTTCAATAGTTTTTGGAGGGTTGGGATCTAGATTAGACCTGGTATATATCCTTTTTGGAGCCAGATCTTCTTATTAGACTATCCTTAATATAATTGTATTCAAAAATAGGAATGTCTAAGTTTTAGGTGAGGGATGTCCAACCTTTAGATTTCTATTTCATTGTCACTTACAAGGAAATAATACGTAGGGACATTGGACCTAGATTTGTTAGGGAAAAGACCCTTTTTATGAGGCTTGTTCCCCAGTATGGTCGCCACTATGTTAGCACTTTGTAATTTCCCAAGGCTGGGGAGGAAATTTAGAGGTAACCACAAAACCACTTGTAAAGTTGGGATCTAGCCCTTCGAGCTTCATAGAGGGATCTCTATTTATGATTTATATTTGTTGATTTAAGGTATTAGGCTAGTTATTGAGTTTAGAGGTTGATTTTTTGAATATTTAGTTGAAACTTCAAGAATAAGCCATTGGAAAATGGATTCATAAACCTTAAGTAAATCAAGTGCAGAAATAATAGATGAAGTGTAATAAGGAAAGGTAAGCAAACTATTGGATATTTGGAGCTTTGTGGAGTGAATTTCAGGAAAAGATTTAGATTAAATTAAACATAGAGCATTAAAAAATGAATTCTATATTTAATTTCAATTTGAAAACACAATTATTGTTTATAATCCAAATCAGAGTGTAATTAAACAAATGCAACCCTTAATTTTCTTTAAACAATACATATAAGAAGAACATATGGAAAAACATAAAAATAACAATTACATAAGAGGGAAAACATCACCAATTCGTCTAACATGTGAATCATGGAACAAATTTATGTATTACTGAAAATTATCACCTTTAGCTCAATGATCTAGGAGGATCTTACATCAGTCCAGTTTGATAGTATCATCTTCAGTTTCTCCAGTTTGTCCAATGAGAGTCTTCAGTCATGGTGAAAGTAAAATGTGGTTCATGGTGCAAGTTTCTTCTTCATGGTGGAAATTTCATTATATGGTGTTATAAATGCTATGGTGTTTTGTAATGGTCCTAAATCCTATGGTCAAGACCTAAGTGGAGACATAGGTTTACAAACCTAAGTGCATGGTGTTTAAACTATGTTATAAGTTTTAGACCAAAGTTTAAAATCTATGGTGGTCATAAACCTTTCAGACTATGGTAATAACCATATTATAAAACATATAACAGTTAACAGCAGTCTAAACTATGTCAGAGATGGAAATACATGTGAAAAGAAAAACAGAGCCACGCAGTTTGGAGGAAGACTGCGGAGAAGACCATCAAGGTAAGTTGCAACATGTGAACGTAGTTGAGGTTAACGGCAGTTTCAGAACCTGAATGATGACAGAATGCAATCAGTTAATGTGACATTTGTCACATGGATCCAATAGCCAATACTATTGTGGAACCATCGGGACTTAACCACCAGGTGGTAGCTAATGGTTAGATTACAGCCCGGTCACATGGTAGGTTCTTCACCGCTTCACTGTCTGCTGACTGTCAAGGTTTATTTTTAGACCAAATTCATATTTTGGGCTGTGTATTGTTATGCGCTATGTTTAAACTCAACCACCATGTCACCTAATTCCTAAGGTGTTCCACTCTTATTGCACCGATACCTAATACATTCAACCATTTTCCATGAATAGGCCCAAGAGGTCAAGAATGAACCTATTTTGTATTATAAAACCACTATTTCTCATGATGGAGGAAAAAAGGAGTAATTTTGAAGGATTATGTTTAGTTTTAAGAGAGAGTTAGTTTTGTTTTCAGTGTATCTTGGTCATCTGAAGGTGGAATTGTGAACCAAGATAGGTGTTGGAAAGCTAAGAGAGAGAGCTTTATGTTAGAAGATACCAAAGGTACCTGTGAGCACGTTCATTCTAGTGTATTCCTATGTAAATAATTCCTTTGATCAATCCTTAATAAAATGGATTCCCATCTTGAAAGCAGATCCAGAGACGTAGTCCACCAAGGACAAACTCTGTAATCAATGTTTCGTGTCTTCTATCTCTATTCTTTGCTGCAATTTCATCTTTAATTGTGCTTCTTAAGTTCTGGATTAAGTCTTAAAATCAATTTCTTTCCTTCATTCTTCCACACTGATCGATCAAGTTAGAAATCAATTTTGGAAAATATTCAGTTCTACTTCAGTATTATTTCAAATCTATTTCAGATCATATATTTTGGTATCAACGCAGGTTGTGTTTTGTAGGATTTTTTCCATTGAATGTTAACTAGGTCTAGATTGCGACGTGAAGGAATGCTCGAGGAGATCAACTTAGAATTTGGAAAGCAGAATGTCACTCAACGATCGGCAATGGGAGGATCTGATGCAGGTGAAACTCCCGAAGTGAAGGTCATGGGCGAAGCAGAATTTTAGCCAATGTTCATGAACATGCAGCGAATGTTGGGAGAACTATATGAAGATAATAAGGAGAGAGATGCAGCTTCATATTTGGAGTCATCAAATAAGGAAAAGGGAAAAGGAAAATTTAATAAATCTCCTTCTCCTCCATCATCTTCATCATCATCTTCTTCTTCTTATTCTAGTTTAGATTTTGAAACAGAAAAGAAACCTCATAATTTATCTCTTTTGAAACTTGATGTAAAATTCGAACTAACTATTTATGACGGCGAAATAATCCTAAAAATCTAGATAACCATATTAAACAGTTAGAAGTGTATTGTAGAATTCATAAAATTTCTAATGAAAGAACAAAAATTTAGTTAGCGACACTTAGAATGGGGGGGACAACTTTAATCTGGTGGGAAATTAAAAGTCAAGTAGATTTAAAGCGGAAAGGTAAAGTCATCTCTTCATGTTCTAATTTTTTAAAAGCTCTCATAAAACAATTCTATCCTTCAAGATACATGCAACAAGCTATTATTGATTGGCAGCATTTGAGGCAAGGTAAAGGGAAAAATGTTCAGGAGTTTACTCTGGAGTTCAGGAAGAAAGCTTTGGTGCTTGGTATTCAATAGGATACACGTGAAACTTTATTAAAGTACATTGGCAATTTACATTAATATTTACAACATACGTTATTTATGTTTAATCCTACTGACTTTGATGAAGTGTGTTCAAGCCATACATATTGAATTAGGTGGCAGACCGTTTAAGTTTTCACAGAAAGCATCCAAACAGTTAGAAGTCAAGGATTCCAAGGATAGCAAGAGGAAGAGCATTTCGAAGGGAAAGAAAACAATGACAACTCATAAGGAAGGTGAAAGACCTACTTGTACTCACTACCAGAGGATCGAACATGATGAAGCTAGATGTTGGAAACTTCACCCAAAACTTAGACCAAGTAAGTTCCAGAAAAATAAAGGTGGAAAGAAGGCTAATATAACAATCCAAGAAGATTTGGGCTCTCATTCAGGTGATGAAAGGAAAATAACCACAACGGTTCCGAAAGGTAAACGTTCTGACACTAGTTCAAGTTCTAGCACTTCTGCATATTATTCAAACATAAATCATCTGGATGAAGATAAAAGAGTTAAATTATTTCACATAAGGGTAACTTCTAAGCACACAAAATACATACATTATTTGACAGTGGATCACAGGAAAATTTAATATCTAAATATTTAGTTAAGAAATTAGGTTTGGAGACATAGAATCATCCAAGACCATACCCATTAGGTTGGCTAAAAGAAAAGACTCAGATTAATGTCACAAAGCAGTGTCGTTTAAGATTTTCCATCATAGCTAATTACATTGATGAAGTGGATTTAGATGTGATTCCATTAGACATATGTGGAGTAGTGCTAGGAAATCCTTATCTCTATGATCGTGATGTTGTGTTTCATAGGAAAGAGCATAAATATCACCTTAAGAAAGATGGAATTGAATACATTGTCTGGGAACATAAAATCAAATCACACTTGGATTTAGTTATTGCTAATCATATGAAGAGACTAATAAGTTGAAGTAAGAGATATGTACTCATGGTTGTAAAAGAACAACATAAGGATCAACATGATGCTTTTTCAGGTTGTGAATCTCAGTTTAAAGGTATTTTTGTTAAAGTGGTAGATTATTTTCAAAGTATATTTAAATAACCAAAACATATCCCTCCTAAATGGGAAATACAGCATGAGATACAATTGATTTATGATGCCCCTTTTCCTAATGTTGGAATGTATCGCATGTCAGCCATAGAGAACAAATAAATAAAGAAACAAATCCAAGATCTAGTTGAAAAAGGATTCAGTCGACCCAATTCATCTCCATGTGGTTCACCCATAATTTTGGTTCCTAAGAAAGACGGGACATGGAGAATGTGTGTCTACTTTAGGGCCTTAAATAAAATCACAATCAAGAATAGGTATCCTCTTCCCTTGATAGATGATTTTCTTGACCAGTTGAAAAATGTTGTCTATTTCACTAAGTTGGATTTGCAGAAAATTGTCACAGCACCAATCTTAGCTTTACCAGATCTTCAACAGCCATTTGAAATTGAAACAGATGCTAGTGGTTATGCAATAGGTGCAGTCTTAATTCAAAAAGGTAAACCTCTTTGTTTTCATTCAGAAACATTTTCTAAGGCAGTTATAAATTATCCGACATATGATAAAGAACCATTTTCTTTGGTTTAAAGTGTTAAGAAATGAAAACACTACTCAATGGGTAAGGAAAGAGTGATTCACACAGATCATCGTTCGCTTCAGTACCTTAAGTCTCAAATTAAGTTTCAAAAATATCCTCATTACAAATGGATGGAATTTCTTCAACAATTTCACTTTAGTAATTAAGTACAAGAAAGGTGTAACAAAAAAGTAGATGATATGTTGTCTAGATCATCTTTGAATGCTTTAGTAGTGCTGCATAATAGTTATTTAGAACCTTAAATTTATTTAGAAAAATATAGTACAGATGTTGATTTCAAAGATATTTATGAATCAATAACTCATGGTACTCAAGTGGAAGAAGTCATTTTTAATGTTCATGACAGGTTGTTATATCATCTGGGTAAGTTGTGCATACCACAGACAGAAAGGGCGCATGTTATTTGGGAAGCACATTCTTCTCGCATTTCAGGACATTTTGGCATAAGCAAGAAAATTGCGCAAATTCAAAGGTATTGCTACTGTCCTTGCATGTATCAAATTGTTGTTAAGTACATTAAAGGATGTATTATGTGTTCGGCAAGAAAACCAAACAATCGAAAGATTGGCTTCTATATGCCACTTCCAACTCCTTTGTGACCATGGGACAACATTTCCATGGACTTTTTTGGAGGACTTCCTATTTCCAGGAGATGGAATGATTACATGTATGTCATGTTTGACCATTTCAGCAAGATGTGCATTCTTGTTCCATGCAAAAAGCATGTGACTACTGAAAATACTACACATATGTTCTTTCAACATGTATGGGTTCATTTTGGTTTACCAACTTCCACTATTTCTGATCGAGACACTCGATTTATAGGAGATTTTTGGTCCACTTTGTGGGGACTCATCGACACAAAGTTGAAGAAGAGCACATATTTTCATCCACAGACCGACGGACAAACATAAGTGGTGAACAGGATAGTGATACATATTCTCTGAGGTTACTACAGCAAGCATCCTAAGTTGTGGGATGAATATTTACCCCATGTGCAACATGCTTACAATCGAGCCTTACATTCTTTGACTTGTCAATCGCCATTTGAAACATGTTTTGGGTTTCTACCAAATTCACCAATTTATTTCATGTTCAATGAAGAAGATAAAGTGGATGTTGTGAATGTAGAAAGTATGAATTTGTATGAACCTCTGATGATCATTGATCTAGATGAAGATACATAGATTCCTACAATAGATGACTTGGCACCTGAGTATATGAATGAGTTGCAGGAATATACCATCCTGGACAGGAAGGTTCGCACTTCAAGGCCTGAATATGTTGAATATCTTCGAGTGGGACTCAAGGGCATGAATCCTAGCAAGGAAAGGTGGATGGAGATCGGAAGAGTGAGGGAGTTGTACCCTCACTTGATATCTGCTTAAATCAAACTTTTGTTGGTCCAAAAGCTTTCAAGTGGATATGATTGATTCAAGAGGATCTTGCATCAGTTCATTTCGAAAGTATTGTCTTCAGTTTCTCCAGTTTGTCCGATGAGAGTCTTCATTCATGGTGAAAGAAAAATGTGGTTCATGGTGAAAGTTTCTTTTTCATGGTGGAAATGTCATTATGTGTTGTTATAAATTCTATGGTGTTTTTTAATGGTCCTAAATCCTATGGTCAGGACCTAAGTGGAGACATAAGTATACAAACCTAAGTCCTAAAACCTAAGCGAATGGTTTTAAAACTATGTTATAATTTTTGGACCAAAGTTTAAAACCTCTAGTGGTCATAAACCTTTCAGACGGTAATAAATATATTATAAAACATACAACATTTAACTGCAGTCTAAACCGTGTCAGAGATGGAAATACATGTGAACAACACAACAGAGCCACGTAGTTTGGAGGAAGACCGCGGAGAAGACTGTTAGGGTAAGTTGCAGCATGTGAACGTAGTGGAGGTTAACAGTAGTTTTGAAACCTGACCGTCGGGAGACTGTAATCAGTTAATGTGCCAGTTATCACATGGAGCCGATAGCCAAGACCATTGCGGAACCGTCGGGACTTAACCACCAAGTGGCAGCTAATGGTTAGACTGCATCCTGGTCACATGGTAGATTTTTCACTGCTCCGACGTCTTCTGACCGTCGAGGTTTATTTTTAGGCCAAAGTCATATTTTGGGTTTTGTATTATTATGCGCTATGTTTAAACTCAACCACCATGTCTCCTAATTCCTAAGGTGTTCGACTCTTATTGCACTAAGACCTAATACATTCAACCATTTTCCATGAATAGGCCCAAGAGGTCGATAATGAACCTGTTCTCTATTATAAAAAAATTATTTCTCATTATGGAGGAAGAAAGGAGTGATTTTGAAGGCTTATGTTTAGTTTTCTGAAGAGATAGGAATTTTGTTTTCAATGTATCTTGGTCATCCGGAGGCGAAATTGGGAACCAAGATAGGTGTTTGAAAGCTAGGAGAGAGAAATTTTTATTGACGTAAACTAGATTTGCCTACAAGCAAGTTTAGTCTGGTGTATTTCTGTGTAAATACTTCCTTGGATCAATCCTTAATAAAACAGACACCCATCTTGAAAGCAAACCCGAAGACGTAGTCCACCAAGGACGAACTCCATAATCAATGTTTTTTGTCTTCTATCTATGTTCTTTTCTGCAATTTCATATTTAATTGTGCTTCTTAAGTTCTGGATTAAGTTGTAAAATCAATTGTTTTCCTTCAGTCTTCCACACAAAGCGATCAAGCTAACAATCAATTCACTATTGGCAAATAGTTAGTTCTACTTCAGTATTATTTCAGATCTATTTCAGATCACTCAGTGAACAAATTTACATCAAGAAACCTTCTTTCTTCATACAAGTTCCAACCCACTATACTTCGAATTATGAAGTATTTATACAATTTTTAAAAAAAATATCTTGATTGAAAATATCAAGATTATTATAAAATATCTCAAAAAAATTTATAAAAATTGTACACAAATATGGGAAAATTAAAATTGTTGAAGCTGTTGGCACTATCTTCGAGGATTTCTGGTGATGACTAGGCCTAAAAAACTATTGCTCTGTTGTTGAAGATTTAAAACTTCTTTTTACTCCAAAATTCGACACAACTTATCCAATCTATTCTCATCTAGATGGAGAATTTAAATAACTTCTTGTAAGTTTCATCCACTTCAATATATTTCTAGAAAGTTGGTTTGATTAAGAACAATTTTTTTATTTCATGTTTAATGAGCAGGTCAAATTCCAAACACTCCATGAAGGCTTTTCCTATGATGGTTCCTTTGACGGTGGAAAAAATTGACTTGTCCTTGGCTATGGTGTATATTTTTTTCTGACAATCCTCCAACTTGAATAGCTTATATCCAATTCCTTTTAGCCCTGGAAACCCCTTTTTATGCAGCGCATTGAATTTTCTCTTAAATTTCTAGATGTTGACCTCCAATTTATGGCATTTGTTTTCTAATTGAAACATCATATTCTTTCTGGTAAGGACTTTTTTTACATCAAGGATGGTTTATGTCATGTCTAAAATCTCAAATTCCTCTATTTCATCCTCAATTTTTTAATTTAGAACCTTTATTAATGTATTAGATTAACCTATCATCTGTCCCAAATTAGCTTTCACCTTTTCAATGATCTCCTTTGATCTTTGTGCTAGTTCCTCCTGCTCAAAAATTATCTCAATAGAGGGACATATTTCAGTGATAGCTTCATTTATTTCGAACCATATATTCTCCTTAGCCTATCCAATTTTTTGATACATAGTAGACTCATTTTATAGTTGTTCAATTCTCTGGGTCATTTTGTGACACTTTTGAAGCTCTGCTACATATGTATTGTCAATTTTTAAATTTTGTTCCTGAATGTTTTTAAGTTGATCTTTCAGCTTTTCAATTTCCTAGCCTCTGATGGATAGGTCTTCCATGGCATTGATTAATTATCCTTATGCATCTTTAGATTGTACCCATATTGTGATGGCCACTGAAGTGGATGCTTCTGTAGTCGATGTACCTGCAATGGGAATTGTTGTGAGTGGAATGATTGTTAGCTGAAAGGACTATTCCTTTTCCTTTAACAACTTCTTCATCTCAATCTTCATTTATTTAATTTGAATCTTTTTTTCAATGATGATCTTGAACACATATTATTTTTCTCCAACTTCTTTTGCTCGAGGATCTTCAGTGTGTTAGTATGAATCTTAATTCCAAACATACGAAAAAGGACCACTTTAGTTATGCATAACAAACAGCCCTAACAGCAAATATTTCTGCCAATATCCTCAGATTTGTAGTTAGGTGATCAAGATAAATGCTACAAAAATCTAGATCTATGCATTAGAAGCCATTAAGCAGTAGAAAAAACAAGATTTACTCCATGCATCCAATAGACAAGACAAGAAAATGTTGAATGAATTTTGTATTAATGGCACCTAGGAGGAAAACACAGAAGGGTGTTACTAGTTCTCCTCAATGGGATGATTTCTTGTAAGTCCTCAACACTTCAGATCTAAAATTCCTCTCTCTTGATGGTGTAGAAAACCCAGACAAAAATGGTATCAAAAAATGACTATGATGGTGGATCAAAGTCAGACCAAAAGTATAGATCCAGAGTGATCTTTAGGAAACAAAAGGTGGTAAATGAATGGGAAAACCCTTCTATTTATAACAAATATTGAGTTAGTCTAGATATTGGTGCATATTTAAAATATTATTAACCAAATCAAGATCCAACTTTTATGGAATATTTTATTATATTTGTTGGAGGGAAAAGGAATTTGACTTGGGTCAAATCCCTTTATTTGTATATAATAAATAAATAAATGATTTATTTATCATTTTAAGGATGTGGTTGAGTAATAATCAAATAAATAATGATTTATTTAATTATTTAAGGGTGATTTAGTCATATTCAACAAAGAATATTATTTAAATAAGGTTTAAATAATTATTCTTAGGAAATACTAAGATAAATAATGATTTATCTAATTAATTTCCCTGTTTTGGGTTAAATATAACCAGGAATATTAATTAAACTGTTTTTTAACTAATTATTCCTTGAGGAAAATCAAACAAATGTAGATTTATTTAATATTTCCTCATGGGGTTTCCTGTTTAGACCATAAACAACTTAATAAAGGTGGTTTACTAAGTTATATTTCATAGTGAATGCAATTTTACTTAGGGTAAAATTGGTCTTACATGGTGTACTTGGGTCCATCTAATAACAATAGTTTAGATGACCAAAAAATTGTGTAACAGATTGCCCCCCGGCGTGTGAGCGTTAGGAGCTAATTGTATGACCGAAGTACGTTGTAATAACTCAATCACTAGACACCGAAGGGGAAGTCAAAGAGAGAGAAGTATAAGGTAGACCAAAGTGTTGAAAGGGTAGACCCTGAGGAGGCGAGACTTACAAGTGCGAAAAGTCTCTTTTATGAGTGAGTACCTGTGCTATAGGCAGTGAGGGAGGCATACCTATGCTCGCCGAGACAAATTAAAAATAATAGGGCGTCTAGTAAATAATGGACTGAACAATATAGTATATGTTGGCATAAACATGAGACAGATAAACAACAAGATAATGAATCCCACATACATATTGTGCCTGGGATAACAGCCAGGACTTGTAAAATAATATCTGAGTAAATGAGATATAAATACAACCCAGATGCCCCTGAAAACAGGAAAGGGCTCTGAAAATCTGATTGATACATGCAAAAAAAAAGGCGTTGCAAGCAACTAAGGCCGACATCATCAAATGTATGGAGCTGCATCAAAGGCGGTAATGAAGAGGTCATCCAGGAATGTGGGGGGATACCTGTAAGGCCACCCCCTCATGAGGGCTGAGACATCTCGTACACACCTAGGAATCACCGATATCAACTGCTGCATCATTGAACCATTAAGTATACGGATCTTGATCATGCCAAAAGGAGCTTGAGCTGAGAAACAATCAAGTCAAAGGGAAATAAGGAGTCCCTTTGCCTGATCCGAGGCATTGAACAAGAGTGGAGGTTGGAACCAAGGTACACCGCCCTCTAGACCTATCTTCAAGAATGAATGAGCTAATGTCGACAGAAGGAGGTCTGCCATAGGTGAGGCAATAAGGGATCCTCAAATAAGGCACGAGAGAAAATAGTAGAGCGACTGACAGATTGACACCAATGATGATGATGAAATGGGGGGTACTGAGTAGCGAATGGATGACTTCCCTTGTTAGAGCATGAATGGCATGGATGACCTGGCAGCGACTGACACAATATCATGAGGGATAAGGGATAGTGGGACTGAAGGCCATAATGTGTGACACGAGAGAGGGACCAAGCAATGAAATATGGAGGACTATAGCGGGATGCAAAGGGACTCGAGATAGACTCCATGAATGCAATGATGACTCAACTCGGATGCTCTAAACAAGGGTGACTCGATGGTGCTGCCACATAGAAAAGGTCCAATGGGGACCATAAAAACATGAGTAAAAGATGGTAACTCACGATGAAATTCAACACGAGTGTGGACAAGTATGGATGCAAAGTGGTGCCCCTAGTACGATTGTTGCAAGTGAAGAAGTTCGATTTTGAGGAGGGGTGAAGTGATGCTTCTTGGAAAAAATGTGTTCTAGTGAAGTATCAAATCACTAAAATCTAACAGATACCCATTTGAGGGCTCGGAGAGCTTTCCAACGGTATAGACGGTTTGGTAAACGGAGCTACGGTTTGGCCGCAGCAGGAGAAAGAAAAATAAAGGGTTTCTCTTTTAATAAGGCATTTTCCCTCCAAATTCACTCATTTGCATGTGGAGCTGTGGTGAATGTAGAGAGGAGAGAAGTCCCTAAATCTTGCGGTGATCGTAGAAGATAAACCGTCCGTTGGAATCGAGATCCGTCAGTTACAGGTAAGAGGCCTAACCCTACTCTTTCTTTTCAGTGGATTGAAAGTTCAGATTAGGTCCCCAGGGCTCAGGAACAGACCCCTTCTCCTCTTCACGGCCGGGTCGTACTTTTTGGGGCAAAAAGTGCAACCTGGGTAGCAATTTTTGAGCAAAAAACTATGACCTATCCCAGGTTTGGGCTTGAAAAGTGTGACCTATCAGGGAGGGGTTTTTCTGTGCTGTTTTTTGGCTGAGAACTAGGTTTTTATGATGAGGTATAGAATTTCCAATCTGTATACTGAAAAATATGATGGTTTTGTGCAGATATGGAAGAATTATGGATCAACTGGAGAGAGAGAGACATGGGCGCATTACGGTCAGAGATCTGGGAGGATCAAGGTGTCCGTAGTGCATGGCAAAGTTTGGGGTTTTGAATTTTGTGGAGAACCCTTTGATGAGAGCTGGAGAGCCCTTATTGGCCCATATTGTCATCTATTGGGATCCGGACCATGAGGTATTTATACTGTAGGGGCACCAGATCGAGTTGACGATCGAGGATATATATTTCCTAACTGGTCTCCCACCACTTGGGATGGTAGGAAATACTCAGCCAGTATTACCGCGGGGGCAGAATATCATAGAGTTTGTAGAGTGCCATTGTCGACCAGGTCTCCAAGTCAAGGGGACTTGAATACCCATCAGGGATTTGGAGAGGTTAGAGACCCGTGTTGTGGCCGCAGCAGTGTTGCGGATCCTGGGCAACCAGGCACTCCATCACATCACTGGGGGGCAGATTTTGCTTTTGGAGAGTGTTTTGAGTGGGACCTACTATGGGTGGGCTCAGATGATGTTTTCATCATTGAAACAAAAATTGTCGCTATGCAAGCAGCAATTGAACCATGACTGTGCATATGGTACAGTTTTGTGCTCGTTCTTCTTTGAGAAGATCCTGACACTTCGACCTCGCATACAACTCCAAGATGGGGGCCCGAGAGAGCCTAGGATGTGTCGGTGGGGGCGACTATTGTGCAGAGGAGGAGGTGGGGTTATTGGACGGGTGTTCCGACCTGAGTTCTTTGTTCATTGGGATCAGATGCCACTGTATATAGACAACTATCCCTATAGTGGGATGAGTTAATGTGGGGACCCATATTTTCCACTGCCGCCTAGTCGAATATGGGGAGCTGATGGTAAGTGACAAATTGATAATATTTTATGTGCATGTAAAGGTCTAGAATATTGTATGTGGTACTGATTCTTTCACTTTTGGTATGCAGATACAGCACGGTAAAACTAGTCATATATATGGGACGACCTATAGTATCGGGGACTGCAAGACCTAGTGGACTGAGGGCGTAGCAAAATGAGGATGCAGCAGCCCTCCTAGAGGACATCCGTCATAGATTTGAGAGGCTTCTAACCGGTGTTTCAAAGCATGGCTGGCAAGACTTAGATGACCAGTACATAGAGCCATGTATTGGTCTACCTTCTGAGTGACAAGGGGTCATGTGGTGCATGGCGATGGCCGGACAGGGTGTGCATGATCTACGAGCTACGGGAGCAGAGCCATTGGCTTGGGATCCTCCAGATAGTGATTAGTGTGTAGGGGCAGGTAGTGCCCCCATTTTTGAGTTTTGTAAGATGCTATGGGCATGTCATATGTGTCAGAGTGGATGGACTCTAAAACATTTTATACGACACATATTATGGATATGCATCGTTTTGATATTTTTATGTTATTGTCTTGTGTTAAATGCATGTGCTAAATGCCAATCTAGAATATGGTTTGTAATGCTATCTACATAGTGATTTTGTGCTCTAGGTACATGACTGAATGTAAAGGATAGGATTATGCACACGATAGACACCATTCAATTTCATGACAAGAAGCAGGAAATATAAATGAACATGAATGTGGAGGATGCGATGTGAAAGGGCGTCGACTAATAAACCTCGCACTACATCATATTTGGCCTGATTATTGGTAGCAATACCAATGCATACCCCGTTCGAGAGAACAAGGGAGTGCAAGGGGGTAAAAATGGCCCAACTTGCCGAGGCTATATTCTTGGAGTAGCGACTTGCACCATCAGCAAAACTGATATAAAGTGTGGACGGGAGGTGCATATGAAAGGTGCCACAAGACAATAAATGGGAGGATGATGAACAATGCTAGCAGCCTAAGCACAAAGTAGAAATCAAATGCACTCCACAGGAGAAGGTGATCTAGGTAAGATGTCTACTAGTCACACACCGACGGTGAGGTGGAGTGTGGGAGCTACCGGAGGTGTAGTTTGTGCTGAGATCATGAAAGTCACCATAGGCACAAATGGTGCCATATTTTTTATGGGCGAGAAAGATGAAGTCAGAGGTAGACATGGTTTCCATGATGTCATCATCGCAATAGAAGATGGAGTGACTGGAGGAAGGGAGACCACATGACGCGGCGAAGCTACCTGACTCATCATCATGAGAAGAAAGTTTCACATGCACATCATCACGGGGGATGATGGAATAACAAGCAGATAAGGGATCTACTGATGTTGAGCCCAGGGTGATCGCTGAAGGGAGGTTGAGCAAAAAAGCAAGGGAAGATTCAGAGGGAGCTTCCACTAAGGGTCTCATGGATGATGAAAGGTAGAGGATGGTGGCCGTAGGCTCCATCATCTCAACATCAGGAAAGGGAATGTCAATGGGAGTAGGTAATTCCTTAGTCTGTCCTGTAGCATACTGCACAAGTATGGGAGAGGCAGATTGGTTTTGTTCAATCTCGTACTCCTGAACTACCTCTAACGAGGCGCGGTAATGCGTAAGGCAGGGACAATGGTGAGAATAATTGTCATGGAGATCACACAATGCACAAGGTTGGTTAGTGTGAATAGTTTTAGGATTCTTGGTTGTAGTTGAGGAATAAACAGAGGCTTCAGGGACCGTAGACTTAGGGAACGCAACTTTAACCATGGGCTTGATACGGGGCAGTTCAGGATAGTTATGGGTGGCATGGCCGACAACGTCACACAAAGAATAGGGTTTTGCGGGTAGGGGAGGTGCAGGGTCTATCATGGTAGCCTTGTCCTTGGAGGCCCTCTTGCAAGCTTTTCCCTTCTTACCCGAAGCAGTCGCAATAGGAGGTGGTTGAGGCACTATTGCAGCGGGAGAAGTCATAGGGACTGGTTGAACTGGGGTCAAAGCAAGATAAGTTTTGGGTTGACCTAGAGGAGTAGCGGCTGGAGGATCAAGGTACCAGAAGAGAATCCCAAGGGTCAAGTTAGGAAGAGAGAGGGTGGCCATGACAGGTGCCGTATAAACTCCTGGTGGGAGAGCTAGGAACGATATCTGACCGGAGGGGTAATGGCTAGGCGGGACGGCTCATAAATGGTTAAGGCCTAGAGGAACCATTCCAGGAGTGTAAAGAGGCTCATGAGTACCAGCTGAAGGGCCAGGGGGAGGAGGTCCAGAAGGCTAAATCGAAGGGCGAGGAGTAGGCTGCGAAGGGCGAGGAGGCCGCTGACTAGCTGAGGCGGGCCGTTTGAGGGCAGCCCGAGATGATTGCATCATGCAAACATTCAATGAGCTGGGATCAGATACAGGAGGAGGAAGACCAGGGAATGTACCAATAAATTATTAATCTTTGTAGACTCCAGGTGAAACACTGTTCAAAGGATCGACGATTTTCTTGTTGGCCACCGAAGAGATAGTGGACCCAGGGGAGGTCTGAGACTTCGGTTCGTAATATGTCAACTGATCAATGGTGACTATCTTTCCATAATGAGGGAAGGACATCTTACGGTGGGTCGCAGAAGGGACAACAGACATCGCATAATTTTAGCTACAACCAAATAGAATGTTGTAATCTAAGGGGGCATCTATGACTTCTACGTCAACGCAAACAGTCTTGCCCGCAAGAGTAATAGGACAATTGCGGAATAATCCAATGGGATGGGAGGTGTGGCCATCCCACGCTCGGAGAGTGATCATGGAAGGATCCAACTCAAGTGATCTGATTTGCTTCCAAACCAAAGCGAACATCACACAGGAGGATGCCCCCTCATCAATAATGCACCTGGAAACGTTAGCGTTCCAGATCTTGACTGGGATTTGGAAGGCGACGGAAGCAGGGAGAGAAGGATGTTCTGACTGGTCAACATCAAACACAATCAATCGATAGTTGGAAGGATCTACAGTGCCCATGGCAAATAGTATAGCTTTTCGTTGTGAAGGGCACGACTGGAGGAGTTCCAGCGTTGAAATGGCAGCAGGGGATTGTGCCAAATCATCTACTATGTTATACGAATGGGCAGCTTTGCCGGAAGTAGCATTTCGGCGTAGTGGTCCCTTAGGGATCTTGGTATGAACCTTCACCTTAGGCTAAGGGATCTGTAAGGGACCATTAGGTGTCGAAAGAGGCTTTGTAGAAATTGAAGGACATACCTCGGGGACAGACGTAGCGGCAGGCTTGATGTACTGACGGGACTGAGTTTGAAGATTGATGTCTACGGTTAGAGGTTGATCAGAGTTCATCATGAGAATCTGGTAATCGGAGGTACCAGATGGAAGAGGTTGAGTGGCCACCTGACCTTCAGGTGGTTGGGTAGCCACAAATCCTTGCTGAGGGAATGGATCGGTAAGCACAGTCAGTTGACTAGGTGCAGGACTGGGAGGGACGGAAGGGAAGGCTTGTTGTCCTCTCATTGTTGCTTGAGACTCCCACAGCTACCGCATCTATGGCAAAAGAGGACAATCATGTGTGTAATTACCATAAACACCACAACAATAACAGGGCTTGTTCGTGCGAACATGCCTATCCTGCTTGGGCTGAGTGCCCTATTGCTGGTTCGTAGTATTAGGAAAATTACCTTGATTAGGTCCAGGATTACCAGGGGAAGCTTGATTTTGAGTTCCTTTCCTCTTCTTTTTTGAGGGAGGAGGATTAGTCATACCCTGCTGTGCATACACCTACCCCTGAGGGGGCGGTGGTTGCTGTTGCGGGGGTTGAGAAGGCGAGGGAGGAGGAGGTGCTAATGCTAGAGGAGCTGGAGCACCAAGTTGTGGATACGGATAATAATGAGGTTGGGTAACATTGTGGTAAACAGGAGGTTGGGAAAAAAGAGGAGGCATGCCATATCCTAGATACGTGTTACCGGGAGGGGAAAAAGTGCAGGAGGTGCTGGCCCCCCCTGAGGAAAACCATAGCCCATGGGAGGTTGAGCATACAGATTAGAGAGAGCTCCAACAATACTATTGGCAGCGTGAGATGCCCGCGGTGCGTTGGCACCACATGGTCTGGGAATATCAGGTAGAATGGTATAAACATAACCCGATTGAGCGTAGATTAGGTCATATTTTAACGCAATTTGGAGAGCGGCTTCTTCAGTTTGAGGAAAGTGCGATGCGACATATTTTTCAATAGGTGGCAAAAGAGATCTAAGGAACTAGTCCATGTATACATGGTCTTCGAAGGTAGGAGCTCGACATAGGCTCTTTCTTCTCTACCATTCCTGGACATGGTCGGATAGGCAAGTCACAGACAATTGACAGAAAGAAGTCAAGAGTTCGGTCCCAGTGTCATAATGAAGGGGAAGCTGGAAGTAAGACAAAAAATCCCGGGAAATGGTCGCAAAGGTGGTATGAGAGGAAGGGGCCTGATCAACATACCACTTAGAAGCTTCACCTGTAAGTGTATGTTGGAACAACCAAAGACGAACAGAGTCATCGATAATGGAGCTAGACGAACACCACATGTGGAAAGATCGAACATGATTTGTAGGATCTTCTCTCGCAAGGCCTTCAAACTTTGGGATGTCGGAAGGGAGCTTCGTTGGCATAGCAGGCCAACTAGCGTCGTTTATCAACTAGTCAAAATCAGGGAGGCTGAGACCTACCATGAAGGGGAGCAAGGGCGCAATCGTAGTAGTGTCTATTGTAGTCCCACTAGTGGTATTCCCAGCATGAGGGCCAGGGTTACCACTAGCATTAGGTTCTGCACCAGACATGGTGAATCTGTCAAGGGGAGAACCGAAGGCGAAACTAGAAGGAGAACCCAAAGGACATGAAGAAGAGTCGGTGTGTGGAGTCGGTGGAGAACTAACTCGAATCCTAGCAGAGGAGTAAGTCTTCCTACTGGAAAATGAGGATGAAGGCCAAGAAGTCTCCGGGATAAACACCTTGGTGGCACAATGATGACGATACAAACACAGCACGAAGGAAAAAGAGACTGACAAGGGCAGGGAGGTGCAGGATCAACTGATTACAATGTGAAACAAGGGCAGAGAGGTGCAGGATCAATTGATTTCAATGTTTTTAGAGTCTTTGCTTGACGGGGTTAACCAAGCCCTTTTTCACTTAGGGTGTGTGTGTGAAGTGTGTAAATTTCAATTTTTAAACCCAGAAATTTGTAGAGAAAAAAGAAAAAGTGTGTTGTATAGTTGTAAATAAACCTGTAAATGACAGTATATAAGCCTGTAAAAACATAAAATAAACAGCTAATAATGCAATAATATAAACCCAAGGAGGAGGGTCTCTCAACAACTAGTCTATAGGTGAGTAAAAAACTAATCAAAACACACTAAAAAATCCAATAGATCTAAGGTCAAGAGGGACCGGGATTTAAAGGACAAAATCTACTGGAAAGTGGTGGAGAAAATAGCAACAAATCAGAGGAAAAATTGATGTAAAAAGAGGTGGCGAAAGGCTATCTCCTGGAGGGAAATAGAGTGAACCCTAGAGGAAAACCCAAATAAAGCTAAATGAGGTGATTTGGATGGATAGCAAGCCAATCTAAAGCAGATCTGAAGGTGAGGTATCATATTTGAAAAAATGGCTGAAGACTCTGAAATTTCAGACAACCTGCAACAGCAAAAACTCTTCCACAAATTGTGGAGGGTACTGAAGCCCTAGGGGGCTAGGTTCCCACTTAGTTGAGCAAAACAGAACAAGTATAGGTCCAAAACAGGCGAAGACGGAGGTCAGAAAACCCTAAACAAAAGCTCAGACAAACCCAGAAAACTTTCAGAAAAACTCCTGCAAAAAATCTAGGTCGCAGTTTCTGACATGTTTCCAGCAGAGGTCGCAGTTTTTGGGCTGATTCCTGCTTCATGAAGCTCCAGGTTGCAGGTTTTGGGCCAAAAATTGTAACCTGCACTTCCGGAACTCGTGGCGGCAGATTTTAGAAAAAAATATCGTCTTAGCTGCAGCTGATGTCTGTCACCTGTGCAATAGGTCCGAAAACACATGGAAGTTAGAATTTTTATTGTTTTAGGGTTTTATAGGTTAAAAACAACATCAAGAAAAGAAAAAACAAGGGGCTGAAGAGAAATCCTAGGGTTTGACGCAGCTGGATATGCAAGGATCAGAAAAATGACAGCGGTCGTAATCATAAACCTGTGTGGACTCACCAGTTGTTAGTATGAATCTTAATTCCAAGTGTACGAAAAAATACCACTTTAGATGTGCATAAAAAACAGCCCTAACAGCAAATATGGCTGCCAAAATCCTCAGATCTGTAGTTTGGTGATCAAGATAAATGCTGCAAAAATCTAGATCTATGCATTAGAAGAAATTAAGCAGTAGAAAAAACAAGACTTACTCCATGCATCCAATAGACAAGACATGAATATGTTGAATGAATTTTGTATTAATGGCATCTGGGAGGAAAACACAAAAGGGTGTTACCAGTTCTCCTCAATGGGATGGGTTCTTGTAAGTCCTCAACACTTCAGATCTAAAATTCCTCTCTCTTGATGGTGTAGAAAACCTAGACAAAAATGGTAGCAAAATATGACTATGATGATGGATCAAAGTCAGACCAAAAGTATAGATCCATAGTGATATTTAGGCAACAAAAGGTGGTAAATGAATGGGAAAACCCTTTTATTTATAATAAAATATTGAGTTAGTCTAGATATTGGTGCATAATTAAAATATAACCAAATCAAGATCCAACTTTTATGGAATATTTTATTATATTTGTTGGAGGGAAAAGGAATTTGACTTGGGTCAAATCCATTTATTTGTAAATAATAAATAAATAAATGATTTATTTATCATTTTAAGGATGTGGTTGAGTAATAATAAAATAAATAATGATTTATTTAATTATTTAAGGGTGATTTAGTCATATTCAACAAATAATATTATTTAAATAAGGTTTAAATAGTTATTCTTAGGAAATAATAAGATAAATAATGATTTATCTAATTAATTTCCCTGTTTTGGGTTAAATATAATCAGGAATATTAATTAAACTACTGTTTAACCAGTTATTCCTTGAGGGAAATAAAACAATGTAGATTTATTTAATATTTCCTCATGGGGTGTCCTATTTAGACCATAAACAACTTAATAAAGGTGGTTTACTAAGTTATTTTTCATAGTGAATGCAGTTTTACTTAGGGTAAAATTGGTCTTACATGGTGTACTTGGGTCCAGCTAATAATAATAGTTTAGATGACCAAAAAATGGTGTAACACAGTGGATGGAAGCTTGAGTTGCTTCCAAAATTATGCAATGTGTACATTCTTTATTTTAACAATTTCTTCAACAACATTTACATCTTTAGGATCGTATCCCAGTTTTATCACTAGATCCTCCAAAGATTTAATTTTTGTGTCTTTAGCCAAAGATGATATCTTCTCAAGTTTTAACTGAGACTGGATGTTGTTGACTAAAGCTTGAAATTTTTAAGTTGTCATTTCATTGTTTTTCAAAGTTGAATATAGCATCTCACATGTTTGTTTGTGCATGTCCATTTGATAAATGGGATGAATCTGATCAACATCGAAGGAAAAGATAGACTTCTTGTAGTCATCTGCAGTTTTTGGAAAAGGAACTGCTACTTGGAGGAAAGAAATATGCAAATGTTCTTTCTCTGTATCAAAGGCAGAGAGAAGCCTATGCTATGAGGTTGTTGTCTATTTCATAAATTGGCAATAGGTGGTAGCCTTAAGCATCTCATTTTTCTTCTTAATCTCTTTGTACTTGGAAAATATGTTTGGTTCAGCCTGGTCATGAACCAATTCTGCAATCTGATATGTGTCTAGAGGCTCTTGGGAGATCGGGGAGGATGGAGATCCCTTAAAATGTCTTCAATTCTTGGGACAATAGAATCACAGGAACCTGTTAGAACTATCGTAGATTGTACATCATCTTCATGCATCAAATATGATGTTGGATTGGTCTTCTACATTTTATTATAGATTTTGAATTATTTCGATCCAATCTTTGTGACTGAATGCGAAACATCTTGCCTTGGACTCTTGTCCTATTTCTGATTTGGTTCTGGAGTTTATGAAATTTCTGTAGATATTACCTTCTCTTCTGATTCATGTAAAGTATTCTCCTCCCATTGATCTTGATTCATAAACTTTTCTATCTCAGGCCTTGGAGTGTGAGTATAAGGAGTAGTCTTATGTTCTACTTTGAGTTTTGAAATGATGCCAAAGGGGTCATATGACCAGGTGAAGCTGAGTTTGAATTTCATTTTATTTATGGGAAAATCAACCTCCTTGCTTGCTACCCTGGTGTTGCAAATAAAGGGTCCAACATGTGTTTTTATTTTAAAATGAGACTACTTATTTGTTGCAACAAAATTTAGATCATCCATATTAATCATCTAGTTGTTATACTCTAATGAAAAGATCATCATAGGGAAAAATTTAGGTAATATCTATGGAGGAAGTGCAAATCCATACACTTTTATTTCAGTGTATTTTTGGTACAGGTATCAGTCACATGTCTTAGGCTGCTCACTGAGATGTAGAAATCACTTTATATCTGACCCTATCCTTGGTTCAACACCACTATTCAATAAGCATGAAGTTGTATATAAGAATCGGTCAACATAATCACTATAGCTAAATTCATTGGTAGGCTTCCTTACCAAGGAAGTCCAATGAATTACAAATTGGGAATCTCCTTGCTCATTCAATATTTATAATGTAAATTGAAACCAGTATGCCTAATGGAACACAAATAAATACACTAAAGCGGAAACATACTTGAAGCTCACTTCTATGGAAAATTTTAGGAATTGTTCATAAACGACATTTTCTAAGAACTCACTATAGTTGAAGATAATTGAGGGCTTTTCCTCATTGAGAAAAATGACAAAAATCCCATTATGGATTCATCAACCCACCGATTGGATTGATAGCTTAGTAAAAAATAAACTATGGAGTTGATTTTCTTTGTCATTTCAGGGAACATGGAGGACGGATAAGGAGGACTTTTCTTAGGTAAGTTTTCATCCTCGGGTAAAAAAATCTCAAAAAATTTGGCCCTGTTAGGGAAGGTAAGGTTCTTGTAGAGATCCATGAGGGATTCTTCTAAGAATGGATTCAAAGAGTCGATATTTGGAATTTGTAACAATTGATTTATTGACTCAATAATTTGTAACACTTCGTTTATTGACTCAGGGGTTAAGGTGAAAATAATGTCACCATTCTGGGCTACAATTTCCCTCTGACGAGGGATATATCTAAAATAGCACCATGCCACAAACTCAAGAAAGTGATGTGTTTGGGGAAAAATGAATTGGGGTAGGAAGGAGTCCCACCAATCCAATTCATCATTGTAATCAATGAAGTTTTGTTTTAACTAGTTGTGAAGTTCATAAAGATCGAACTCGAAACTAGTTTTAATAATTTTATATTCCTAATCTACCAGGGGCAGGTGATCTAGGTATATGATAGGAGGTAGCATGGGATTTTCATTTGTTTTCTTAGTTTTTCCTTTAGGGGCCATGATGAAAAATAAAAGAACGGCACTGCTGCAATTACCGGGGAATTAGATCAACTACAGGTTGGTGGCTCGATAATTGCAGCTATGAAATGTAAGGTTGATGACTGTACATTGTACAGGTTCTAGTTTTTTTGATTGGGGTCATGATGACAGGTTCAATTGTTGACTAGTTCACTGTGAAAAAATTTCCTTCTCCATAGTACATAGGAGGGGCCACCAGAACAAGACAACGGTCGATTTATACATGAATGTTGTATCATTGGGGCTTTAAACATTATGGAGTGGATCTGTTGATTAGGGTAACGGATAGGACACGAGGTGGCACTAGGTTGGATGAGGAGTGGGAAGGATGTAACAATAGAGGAAGCGAGGGCTGAGCGGGACATATTACATGGCGATAGGGGAGTGGAGGTAAGGGGATACGTGGCAGAAGAGGGATGGAGCGGGGGAACAAAGTTAACAGTTAATTTTTTGGTGGGAGATAAATTGTGGATTTCAAAGGGGGGCTGGGGTAGTAAATGGTATGCGAGGGGTGTGAAAAGGGTGAGAGGGTGCCACGTACTGAAAATCGGGAAAGGCAAAACCTTCTTTTCAGACCCCCCCCCCCCCCCCCCCTTGGCTAAACCATCAGAGGGGCTGGGGGGTTTCGAACTCAATGGCCCGTCGTTGGATCGGGTGGGCTAGATCATCATTGTTGGATCTTGCCCAATTTTTATTACATAACGACAAAACGTCATTTCAAAAAAAAATTAGTACAACAAATTAATCGTGTTTAAATAGTGCGATTAAACTAATAAATCTAACTTTATTAAAATATCTATGTAAACTTACTTTATCCAACTAAACTAACCGCACTTAAATGGTGTGATTAATTATTTAAACCTGCTCAATTTATTTCTGAAGCTACATTTTGACTAGAAAACTTATTTTTTATTATTTCTAAGTTCATACATATTTTTTCTATTTTTTTATTGAGTGGCATTTAGACTAGCTCACTTATTGTGGTTTTTCTCATTTATTTTTATTTTTTCGTGTTTTTGTTTCTTTCATTTTTTCCACAAATACATATTTTTTATGTCCCCTTTTTCTTTTTCTATTTTTTCCTCTCTTTTCTTGGAAACAATTTGCAAGATGAAATATTATTTACAACATCTTTATACACAAATCAACAGATAATTATCAATTTATCCTATAAAATATAGGACCCTAATAGTTTCTACATTCTTTAGCTACATTTACAAACGTGCTACATGTACAACACCTTACATGACCGGAAAAGGGAGTAAGAGAAATATAATATATATGCTTCATATTTCTCCTATTGCAATCAATATCTTTGTGACCAAACATATTACAAGAAAAACAATATCCCTTAAATAAACCTGAGTACCTGTTACACTGAAATTTTTCACCATGAAATTTTAGTGCTCCCTTGAAATCCTACAATATCAAAGTTCCCAAAACCAAGCCTTGAAACTAAGAGAAAAACTCATAAAAGCCTTAAAACTCTGGTACCACACTTTCTCCTAGTTTTGCCTGCGGACCCGCACTTTTTGGATATAAATCCTGTGTAGCCAAGTGCACTTTCTATTTATTAAAAGTGCGGACCCCCGTAAAAGATTAGAAAAGGGACAAGTAAAATCTAGAAGCTCAATTAAAGTCATTTTTTTAAGCTTCTGGAAACATTCTTGTGGTGGAAAGTACTCTCCTTTCATGTTCATGCATCCCATCCAATAAGGAGCTAACCCCTTGATGTAAGGAACTAATCCCTTTGAAGGAGGATTCTATCCCTTCTTGTATGGAGCTGTAACCTCCTCTTCTCCACTATACAAAGAGGAATAGGGCAGGCTCAAAGGGGACTAAGGTTAGAATGGATGAGTTGAAGTTTTAGTATTGTTGGAGGTGAAGTGTTGTTGAAACTTAAACCCTTTAGCTAAGATTTCATGTGGGAAGGATTACATACCTTATGTATCTCGGTTGGAAGAGTGCAAGGCTGATCTGAGTAAATGAAACACCTGCTCCGGACCCCAGGAAGACCTGTACAACATCAAGGTGGACACGTTTGTAAGGCTCTTCTTATTTAAGTTAATACAAATAAATCCATTTTTCTCAATAAGCTGTCAATTGATTGTTTATTTTATGGATTCCTTTATCACCATAATGGATATGATTTATGAATATATGCTATGTAGGTGCTATTTGATGTTTGCTTGTTTGTGATTGTAGATCTACAAATATAACTCTTTTGGGTGACTGAAGGAATACTACTACAAACAAGCGTTAGATCAAAGGTAAGATCGTTAAAACCTTTATAGCATTTAATTATGAATCACAATATATCTAGAGAAAGATAGTTTTGTTTGTCCGTTTGTTGCTAATTGTCCATAGGACACTTGGGAGGTATGTCTTGTCCACAAGAACGACTTATCCATCCAACAAAATGGCGACTCTACTGGGGAAGAATTTGAGCTTTGATTTCTTTTACTTTTGATTTATGAACTTATGTTTCCTGATTTTTATTGATTCATATTGGCTTGGGTAGTTAATCCCTGTAGAATCCTTGAGAACTTTTGAGAATTTTTTGGTTTTTTCTCTTGTTTTCTTGTGTCCGCTCTTTTCTTTGAAAGACAGTGTGGGCAGTTCCACACTTTTCCTGTACCCACAGTGCGGGACCACACTGGATTGCACTAAAGCCTGTGGACCCTGTCAAATTTTTGAAAAATCTCAAAATCTTATTTTCTCGATTAGTTTTCTTAGGTTCTCAATGATTACCCAGACCTGTATCTTCTGTCAAAAAGCCTTGGTTAAGATTTTGTTTCAGCACTTTATTTTTGATTGATTTTCTGAAAGATTTGCATGTTATAATGATTTTTTCTTTGTCTTACATCCCGCTAAAAGATTAGAAACCTTGGTATGCCTTTAGATCACTGGTATTCTCTTGTTTCTTGCTGAGTCTGACATTATCGCAGAAATTGTTTTATGAGATTTAGATTCCATTTTTCTCATTTGCAAATCATTTAAACTTTTGTTAATAAGTTTGTAATTTCACTTAAAAAACGAAAATTGGATGTTTTTTTGAGTTCTTTCTGATTCAATCAAATAATTTCATAGTTAGATCACAAGCTAAGTAAGACATCCTTAAAATATTTGAAATTTTAGTTCAGATTTAATCTTAGAATTTTTAGATCTCAATTTTAGTGTTTTTAGCTTTGAGTGCTTTTCTAGAAATTGTAGTGTCTTTTGAAGAAAAACTTAGTTTGCAGTTTCAATCTTGAATAAAAGGAATTTTTATTGAGCATATATCATTTTGAGTTCTCCTTGAAATTAGATTTCTTTTCATTTATTCTTTTTTGAAGTAAAGATTTGTTTTTTAAAAAGATTGCATTTCTCAACTCTTCCTTTATATAGAATTCATTGAAAGGAAATGAATTGTCTCTCATTATAGATGCATTTTTTTTAGTATGATTTGAGTCGGGTCGCTTCATATCATCAGTTTCACTTTCGCACCTATTGTCTTAAGAAACAGTTTTATAAAATCAATTCTTAAATTAAAATTAACCTAGTAAATTTTATATTTCTAGGGCTCTTTTCACCAATATAGCTTAGGCTAGTGTCTTGGAGTAGGGAGTAATTAATTCTCCAAGACAGTTAAAACAAACAAGTAGTTAATCTTGCAGTAAGGAAAAATCCAATAGTTTCTTGTATGCTCCGGGAAGCTCCTCTTAAAGGAGTCAAGCACTAGGTCATATCTGAACCAGTGGGATAATCAATTCTATCTCATTGGGAACGATAGAAGATTTGCACGTATTAACAATGGTAAACCTCGGATAGACCATGGTCGAGGAGCCTGGGGTCACTTGTCGGTATACCTTGGATTATGTCAAGGAGCCTTCAAGGGGATTGAGCTTTGTTACTCTTCCCTTGCGTGTATGTCAGACTGTAGACTGTTTTCCCAGGTATATTAGTTCTTGTTGGTAACCATAGTGACCATAATCTTACGATTTTTTCCTAAGGTGACAGTGGTGGAAAGATCCCACTATACCTGGAGCAAACATTGACTAGACTCACTTGGACTCTTCGGAGGGTTATCTTTACTTGAGATGGTTTAAGTGGAGAAACTTGCACCGGTCTATTTCATTAAGCAGGTTGTCAGGGTAACTATTCTAACCGCTCTTTCTGCATTAAATACTACAACATTGGATTTCATCACCAACTAGTGTCTTTAGTGTTGGAAGTTACTGTTTGTGTGTGGTTTGATCTCCTATATTTTTTAAGCGTGTAATTCATTTTTTTGTTTCCTTCATGGCTTTAGGAGTTTTCATTGAAATTTTCATTTGATTGCGTGTGATTAATAATTTTTAATCATGGCTGAATTACCAAGACAATCGCGCAGACTTCAGGGGAAGCCTCCTGAATATACACCAAGTCAACTTGAAGGGCTGCGAGCTCTAGTATCAACTACTAACAGTAGAATTATATCAACAAAAGTAGGAGAGTCATCTCTAGTTGTTCATCCTAATTATCAACTACAAACAACAGAGCATATTCAAGAACCGATTTCAATTTCTGAGCTTACTGGTAGTATTTCTCCTTCTAGTGAATTAGCTGAAGAACCTAAAATTTCTGAACCTGACACTGAACCTGCTGTTTTGGAACCATATTCAGGATTTTTTACTCCAACTTCTAGTGATCCTGGTTCACCTAGGGTAAGACATATTATTACTGAAAATCTTCCTTCTGACCTCATTTCCATTGAAGAACTTGCCGGTCCAGACGAAGAAGTAACTCTTCCCGAAAACCAAAAAACTTTGAATCTTAGGGAGCGTGAATCTATATTCTACATTCCTTTTAGTAGTGACGCTTGGTATTTTTAATTGTTAGATTTTTTGGAGAACCCGGGTCTTAGTTTTTCACCACCCCGAATTCCTTTTCATCCTACACCAAGGGGTTATTATCCTTCATCAATCATGTCAAGTGAGTCATCTATGTTTTCCCAATCACCAGAAACATTTTTATATGGTGGTCCTTCTGTTCCTTCGAGGTATCAATCACTTTTTGGTACTTTCTCAGGAGCGACTCCTCGACAAACTAAACAAGTGTTATCAACTAGTACAAATGGAACTAAAACTAAAATTTCGAACGAAGAGAAAAAATTTATGGTGTCTGGTAATATTCCAAATCCTCAACCTCAAGGTAGTCAGTTACCACCTGGGGGGCAACCTCAAGGTAGTCATTTACCGCCTGGGGGGCAACCTCAAGGTATTCAGTTACTGCCTGGGGGGAAACCTCAAGGTATTCAGTTACCACCTGGGGGGCAACCTCAAGGTAGTCAGTTACCGCCTGGGGGGCAGCCTCAAAGGTAATTTTCTACCAGGACAAACTGTAGGACAGTATTATTTACCTAGAGAACAACCTCAAGGACAGTACATACCTCAAGGTTATCAACCTCAAGGATAGTACATACCCAAGGTCAACCCTAGACTCAGTATATTCCTCAGGGTCCTTATCAACCCCAGATTCAGTACGTGCCTCAGGGTTATCAACCTCAAGGTCAGTACCCAACTCAAGGTTTCCAATCGCCTTCTGGTCAATCATTTTTACAAGGAGCTGGAAATTTACCACTTAATTATCAACCCTACGTTCAACCAAACTATGGTCCTTCATATGTACAACCTTCTATGGGTCAATACCCCGGAATGAACATGGTGTGGAATCCATCGCAAGTTCAACATACTATGCAACCTAATGTGCAGTTACCTAATAAACCTGGATAGCCTTTAGTTTCTGGTCCAACCCAGCAACCTATTCAGCCTACTGTTCAAATCCTTATACCTGGTTCTGTTTATCATCCTGGGCCTAGTACACCTCAGACTCTGCCTCAAACTGCTGCAACTACTGCAACCTCTGTTCAACCTACAACACCTGTTTCTGGAGTACCTGTAGCTCTGGTTTCTTCTATCCCTGCATCAGTGCAAATTCCTCAAGCCTCTGTACCACAGTCAGGACCTACAAGTCATACTACGGCCCAGATGCCTACAGGATAAGCTGGTACAAGTACGATTATTTCTAGTCAACCTTAGTTTACTTATCAACCATACCAGGGATAGTATCAAACTGGTCAAACTACACAAAATCCAGCGTATCAGTATCAGTTGTACCCTGGGTATACTTATCAAATACCTCAACAACCCCAGTATGGTCTGGTTAATCTTGGTTACCCAGGAGGTTACACAATTCAAAATGCACATCCAATTCTTGGATATCCTGGTTATCCTCCTCCGGGCACTGGTTTAATCACTCAAGGTTATTAAGACCCTAGCCATTGGTTATCATTCATAGCAACTTTAGATTTTCCGGATCTGTCGTGCCTTACAAACGATCCCATTTTTTATCTTCCATATCGGTTGCTGATGCCTAACAAGTTTCCCAGTGATATTCGGAAATTTGAAGGTAAGTCGGGAGAGGACCCGTCTAATCATGTTATGAATTATCACCTCTGGTGCACATCCAATTTGCTAGTGGATGATTCTATTTAATTATGTCTTTTTCAGATAACTCTCATTGGTCCAGCTGCCAAATGGTACATTGAGTTACCACGCGGCTCTTTTAATAATTTTAACGCGTTAGCTACAGCTTTCTTAACTCATTTTCAGTTGTCTGTCAGATACGACAATGGCACAGAATTACTGACTTCATTAAAGCAGTCTACTTCTACATACATATCTGATCACATTCATGAATGGAGACGTAGAAGGCATGTGGTGAAAGTCTTTATTCCTAATCAAATTTTGGCTGAATGGTTTATTAAATCATTATTGCCAAAAATTACTGAAGATGTAGCCAAAGGAGGCGTTGTTACGGAAGAGCAAGTTATTGCTCAGGCTTAGTATCTTGACCTTGTCTATACTCAGTCAGGTACTTTGCACGATAAAATCCTCGATTTACCAAGACATGGTCAGTTAACTACAACTCCTTCTGGCTTTCATGTCACTGATGGTGTAATTGGTTTTGTTAGTACTGGTAAGAGTAAGAATAAGTATTCCAAGACTACTTCTCCTATTATCACTTTACCCGATTCACCCAAAGGAGATTCTTCCCTAGAAACTTCTGCCGATATCCATGTTGTAGAGACATCTATGGCCAAATCTAAAACCGGTAGTAAGAAGAAATTTTAGAATAAAAATAAGAAATCTTCAAAAGAAAAAACTGATACAACTGAACCAATTGATGAAAAACGTAAACCTCGATATCCTTGTCTCATCTGTGACTAGGATCATTTTATGAAAGAGTGCCCGCATAGAGCCGAGGTAGCAAAATTCGTTAATGGTTTTCCTATACCTGCTGTCTTGAAGGATCCCTTTCCCACTCAAGATAGTAACATGGTTGGATCTTCCTCCAATCTTGTTGAGGATATTTTCATGGTTGCGACGTGATCGCAAGATTACAGTAGTAGAAATACTGGTAAAGACGCAGAAACATCCAATTCTGCATCGACTACATCTCCTTTTGTTTCTGATCCGTTACAAATCGAGAAATAAAATCCTGACTTGGTGATTAAACCGCCTACAAAAGGTGTACTTCGTAAATCAGCTTTTAATCCAGATGCGAGAGCTGCTCAGAATTACAATATTGTTGAATATTTGGCAATTTCCCCTTCAGCAATGTCGGCTTTGGAAGTATTGCAATCATGCCCTTCCTAAAGAAAATTACTTTTGTCCGCCTTAGGAGCTGTATATCTCCAGGATTCGAACCTCATGATCTTCGATTTAGAAAATTTTACACCACTCCTGCCTCATCAAATGGATTTTCAGATTCCGGTAATAGTAAAAAACAAGCATATCTTTCGTATTGTTGTTGATGAAGGGGCTTCTACGTGTATCATGTCGATAAAATGTTGGAAATCACTTGGTTCTCCAACAATCAATCAATCACCAACTATTCTCAAAGCGTTTGATGGAAGAGGTTTTCAACCATATGGTATTTTACAAGATCTACCAATAGAGGTTGAAGGCAAAACAGTTAATCTAGATGTGGAGGTGGTTGATGCCCCTCTGGATTACAACCTTCTCCTGGGTCACAGTTGGTATTATGCTATGATTGTTGTTGTATCATCAATTTTTCATCTCATCATGTTTCCTCATAAAGGAAATATCGTTAATATAGATCAGCTCTCCTATTATTCATCCGACCTAGCCTCTACTGATAGCATCCAACATATCGGAAAATCGACTATCCCTTATAAGGATGTCGGAGTAGGTTTTATTAAAGATTTAGCTTTACTAGGAACTTTGTTCCTACCTCCTCCTAACTTACAAACTCCTATTGCTAATATCAATATGATTACATCAAGTACTATTTCCTTTGATGATCCTTGGATAGTACCTTCAGAATCAGAATTGGATTCTTTCGAGGGCCCGGTGCCTTTGATTCCTTTTGAGCTAGCATATCAGCAAGTACAATCATTTTTTGATACCCCTTCAACCGAATCTGATCCAGTGAATGTGATCATTCAGGAGTCGTTTTCAATATTGAGTTTAGCTTCGACACCAATTCCGGATCCTACTCAACAAGTTTTCCATACTGATGAACATATTCGTGAATTCTTGTCGGTAGATGAATCACCATGGGAAGATCTACACCATAGGTCTTCATTTTTACCTGACCTCGCTCATTTTGACAATGGTTTTTCCTCTATTTTTACCACTGATTATTTCAAAGAACCTCATAATCCTATCTCACATGCTGATTCTGAATTGAATTTAGAAAATATTTCTACGACGGTTCCTCTTGACATTTCAGTAAAACCTGGAATTTTTGAAAACATTCACATAGGTGCTTCTTGTACGCCTGAAGAAATTCAAGCATATAAGGCCCTCTTTCAAGAATTCTGTGACATATTTGCCTGGTCATATGAAGAAATGCCAGGAATCAATCTGTCAATTTTTGTTCACGAAATTAAGACATACCCGGATGCCAAACCAGTCAGACAAACATTACGTCAGATTCATCCAAGAAAAGCTGCTGCTATCAAGTCAGAAGTTGAAAAATTACTTCGTGCAGGTTTTATTTATCCAATTTTGTTAACGGACTGGGTATCTAATATTGTTCTAGTCAATAAAATCAAGGAACGATAAGAGTATGTATCGACTATAGGGATATAAATCGAGCTTGTCCTAAACACAATTATCCAACCCCTTACATCAATAAAATTATCGACGATTGTGCTGGAAGTGAAATGTTCTCATTCATGGATGGATTTTCTGGCTACAATCAAATAAACATACTCCCTGCAAATCAACCTAAAACAGCTTTCATTTGTCCATGGGGAACTTTTTCTTATCTCAAACTACCTTTTGGCCTTAAGAATGCTGGTGCCATTTTTCAAAGGGCCATGTCTTATGCATTTCATGACATGAAGCATATTTTGCAACCCTACCTCGATGATTTTCCTGCTCATTCCTCATGGAGAGCAGATCATATTACTCATTTACGAGAAATATTTATACGATGTAGGCACTATAAGATTCATTTGAATCCTCACAAATGTGTTTTCTACGTAGAATCCGAATGATTATTGGGATTTATTGTCTCAAAGGCAGGCATTTGTGTCGACCCATCGAAGGTTGAGGCAATCATCAATTTACCTCCTCCTTCTACTCTTCGCCAATTCCAAAGTTTGCAAGGGAAAGCAAACTTTTTACATCGATTCATTCCTAACTACGCCAAGTTAATGAAATGTTTCACTAGGTTGTTGAAATAGAACATTCCATTATTTTGGGACGAGATCGCTGATCGATCTTTTGATGCTTTGAAAAATGCATTGACCCATGCACCGTTACTACATCCTCCCAACTACAACCAAGATTACTTTTTGTACATCACCGCTTCCGATTCCACGATAGGGATGGTTTTAGTTCAGGAAGATGAATTCCATAATGAACCTGTGATTTACTATCTTATTCAAAATTTGCATCCGACTGAGATCAAATACTCACATTTGGAGAAATTGGCCTTGGTAGCTGTTCAAGTTGTCCAACGTTTTCTTCACTACATAATTTTATGCAAAATGACAGTGATCTCTGATTACAACCCTATGATATACATCTTGCCCAAAAAATTGCTAGGGGGCAAATACTCCAAATGGATTGTTATCCTGCAAGAGTTTGATTTGGAGTTTGAAAGGTCCAAATCTAAGAAATCATTGATATTTTCTGAACTTATGTGTGATTTCCCACGTACTGATACAGAAACTGTGGCAGAACAACCAAT
The DNA here is from genome assembly GCA_034641835.2 of Pinus albicaulis. Lineage (NCBI taxonomy): Eukaryota > Viridiplantae > Streptophyta > Pinopsida > Pinales > Pinaceae > Pinus > Pinus albicaulis. The sequence continues at coordinate 1,265,980,310 of CM076574.1, read as the reverse complement.
CGCAGATGAATCCTTTTTTCTTATTAGTACCATTGATCCATGGTATGGAGATATCATCGTATATCTTCAAACCCAATCTTTTCGGCCTGAAATTTCATGGTCGCAACAACAAAAAATCTATTTCCAGTCTCAACAATATCACATTGTTGGCGATACATTTTACCGTCGTGGTGCGGATTCGATTTTTCGACGTTGTCTAACTCATGACGAAGCCAAGAAGGTTTTAAATGACTGTCACTCCGGAGCATGTGGTGGTCATGTCTCTGGGTACGCCACAACCCAAAATATATTACGCGCAGGATATTTCTAGCCATCTATGTTTAAATATTGTATTTACGCAGTCCAAAAATGTCATAATTGTCAAATCTTTGATCAAAAAATGCGTGCACCACCTGCTCCTCTTCACCCCATAATTTGTGTTGGTCCTTTTGCAAAATGGGGCATCGATTTCATTACATGTAACCCTCACTCAGTCGGGAGGCATGGGTACATTATTCTAGCAGTAGACTATTTTTCCAAATGGGCCAAAGCGATGCCTACATTTGCAGCAGATGGAAAAACTGCAGCTATTTTCATATTCAAACATCTGATTGCTCGTTTCAGTGTACCCCAAGCGATAATTACTGATCACGAGAGCCATTTTCAAAATATCATGATGACTGAGTTAACAGACCAGCTTGGCCTACGCCATGACAGTTCTACACCATATTATCCACAAGCCAACGGTTTGGTTGAAGCAATTAATAAATTTTTAGTCACCATGATCAAACAAATCATTTGAATTCATAAGTCAAATTGGCATACCATGCTCTTTTTAGCACTTTGGGCATATCGAACTTCAGCAAAAACATCAATAGGTTTTACTCCTTTTCAACTGGTCTACGGTTTAGAAGTGGTATGACCCATTGAATGCGAGATACCGTCACTCCAACTAGCCATAGAGTTACTACCAGACACTTCTGAAGAGGAGAAACATTTTTTATACTTTGCTCAATTAGACGAGAATCGGCACACTGCTGTATTAGCTACCGAGGCTCATGCGAAAAGAATGAAAGCTCGGTATGATATAAGTGTTACCCCTCGTAATTTTTCAGAAGGAGACCTAGTTTCGATTTATGATCAAGCCAACAATAAACTAGGGGCTGGGAAATTTGAACCCATGTGGCATGGTCCTTACATTTTTAAGCGACAGCTTGCAAAAGAGGCCTATGAATTGATTGATTTTGACGAGGTCTCTTTGGGTAAACCCATAAATGGACTTTATCTAAAGAGATATTACGCTTGACTTCGTGTGGATATCTTCTCTGTATTTTAGTTACTTTTTAGCTGGTGTGCTATAGATTAGAAACATGTGCCTAGCGTAAGTGTGCTCTTACTATTATTCCTGCTTATCTGGATACTTTTGATATCGCAGATGTCGACATCCTTTCAAACATATATTGATTTTTCCGATGGTGCTTGTCGTAGTACATGGAACATCTCTTCCGCAGCTTGGGTTATTTACTCACCCACTGACGAGTTAGTTTCGATGCATGGGGTAAGTCTCGGTCAAACGACGAACAATATTTCCGAATATAGTGCAGTTTTTGAATTATTATCAGAATTCGTTTCATTTGGAATTCGGAGTTTGATCATGAAGTTATATTCTAAACTAGTTGTATTACAGTTAAATCAAGTATATGCCATTAGAAATCCATTATTATTAAGATTATTTTTAAGGGTTCGTCTCTTGGAATGAGAGTTTGAGTATATTGAATATCAACACATTTCAAGAAATTTAAATACATTAGCAGATGCAATTTCTTCTAATATTATAAATAGACATTTGTGATAACAAAGTAACAAATCAACATTCCATAACATGATTGAACAGGTAAACTGAAATAATAGTATATCATAGTATAAATGTGGTGTTCAAAAAATATACATCGTCTTCGATCATAGGCTCAAAACGCCTTATGATCAGAAAAAAGTGATACAAAAATGAGTCTACAAGTCAATCAACCACTATCAGTGGTGATGATCATGATAATACACCACCTCTCGTGCCACCCTAGTCAAAAACCTCCTGAATGGACCCAGAACATCTATGACATATCTCTATAGACGGAGCGGGATATCATCTATAGTAGTATCAGGAATAGCTATAGTGAGTCGCTCCAGATGGTGCTCTAATTCAGTCAGGATCTCTGCAGTCTAATCCTATGGGGGTGGTGTTGCTACTACTGCATCCGTTTGCCTCCGGTCAAAGGGGCGGAGAATGGCTGGTCAAGTTGGACCCACATCTGCATTTTAAAATTTTTGTTATCTGTTTTGGACGATTAAAAATAAAAATAAAAATTAGAAATTAGAACATGTCAAAAGAGATTTTTTACTTGACTCGTCCCACTGAGCTCCTGGAGGAAGGGGTATCTCCCGGTCGCCGCTAAAGTCCATGTAGCATAAGGAAAATCCTCTATAACAAAAATTTGGCATTCCAGCCAATGGAAATATGTAGAGGGGAATCTCACAATCTCCCCACCCTCACTGTGGCGGGCCATCAAAGCAACCCAACAAACCATCCTAGGCTCTTGAGGCCAACCAGAATCAACAGGAATGTGTTGTGGGGATAACATGGGGATCCTCTCTAGAGTAAAGGTGACTACAATGGACCCATATCCAAATTTGTTTAGCTTCCCATTCTTTTCTCTAGTAAGTTGGCCTTTCAAATTTTCCAACACTGCCTCGCACCAGTTGAAAATGGTGCCTCGAAAGCAATCTACTGCTATGTGCATTTGAGAACCAGTGGCTACATGCAAAGCTGCACTTCTGCATAGCTTGACTATGGTAAAAGTGATCACTTTCAGCTCTGGATGGATGATATTCTTTATGTCAATCTGTTTGTCCCAGGGATTGGCCTCATCGTTGCAGAACTCTAATTGGAGGCTGGTGACAGACTGGCCACCTAGCCTAGCCCCAAATAGAGATAATGGTTCACCTCTCCTGGACAAACCAGTCAAAAAATAGATGTCTTCCAGCTCAATCTCGAGCCGGTGACCTTCGATCACAAAACACTGGTCCTAGACATCCCATTTACTTACCAGCCAAGTAAGAAGATTCACTTGAGCTCTCATGCCACTGATAGCCCAAAATTTGTAAAGCCCACATGCTCTTAAAGCTTGCAAAGTAGGCAGATGATTTATCGTTGCTTCATCTACCTCTTCGTGCTCCCGTTCTCGCCAAATAAGCATTGTAGATGTCCTAAAACAAGAAAATTGAAGGATTAGAATCATTTTCAAGCAAAAATTTTGGTTAATTTGGGAAGAAAATATGTTTTTGAATTTCTCACGACACCTCCGCACTTTACGCTCAGGGACAGTGCGTAGATACGCACGGGCCTTGTGTTAAAAGTGTGGGGCTCTGCCATTTTTCTTTGTAGAAAAATGTCGAGGTCCGCACGTACCTAATGCATTAGGTGCGGACCCCCAAGGGCAAATTTTTTAACATATTTTCCTCCCAAAAATGAAATTCTAACCCAAAATTGAAAAATTGAATGGATGAAGTACAAGATAAGGAGGTTGTGGATTACCTGAAACAGACGGTTTTCGAATCCGACGGTCGATTTGCCTTCTTCGAAGCGTTTTTTGCCTAGAGCTCTAAAAACTTCACTCCAATTTCGAATGGTAAAAATGAACTTGAAAAACTCCTTTTTATAAGTTTTTTCCAATAGATGAATTTAAAATTTGTTTATTTTTCACTTTAAAAATCAGTTTTTCAAAATATTTTTATTATTGAAATAGGTATGTTTAATTTTTCAATTTTTTGTGCAGAATAATGGATTTTTCAGACAAAATGGTCATTTTTGACAGAGAGTAAACTTTTATCACTTTTTCGGGCTCTTTAAATTTTACGAAAAATCGAAACCATGGAGTCCTCTTTTAAGCCCTTTTCATACTCTCTAAAAATGAAAAGATCGCCAAGCACTTGACTATTCGAACTCGTTAAAGTAAATGAACGGTCGTCCCTTCAGTATAATTTTACCCCTTTTCCGGACTGAAATGGACTATTTACAAAAAAGGTATACGTTGACTAATCATGGTCAATAGAGTTCTCTCTTACATTATTTTATCCTTTTCCGGGCCTGAGAGACTAAATTTACGAAAAAGAACACCCATGGAGTTTTCTTAATTTTTTTCTTCTGACTCCCTAAAAATGAAAAACACTGAATTTCTCCTATACTAGACTCGTTAAAATTTAACAGTAAAGGACCTATCAATTACAAACAGGAATGGACCACTCCTTCTTAGGGTTCGATTTTAAACTAAGTTGGACTCATCCGAAGGATGAGCTTATAAAAAAGAAAATGTTATCCTCCTCAAGCTTGTCAAAAATAAAGAGGTACTTGCCAGAAATGGTGGGGGAAAAGAGAGAAAAACATATTCGTTTGTTACACTTTGATTTGTAAAAGCATTACACCACTCTTGAACACGACACTTTTTGTCACACTTCCACCTGGGTTGGGAAATCCTTTGCCTATCAGTTGATCAAACCACATTTGAAAGTCTTCAGCCGGTTTCTGGGTATTATCTTAGGGAAACTGTCACCAAACCATCTGCAGTTTCGTTATGTGTTCAAGAGGATAGTCAAACAAACCATTCATCTGCAAACACTTGTCTCTATTCGTATTGACCATCCCTGAGTTAGTCCTTGCAAAAAATTTCTTCAAAACTTGTTCTATGGTTTCATGTCGTGAGCTTACTTACGACGGATCACTTTCTATCGACGACAGCTCATCATCTAGGAAGTTGATCTAGAATCCGTCAGTACCTTGGAATATGCATGCCTTAATGGCAGGTTTCTCGCCTTCGACGACAGGTTACATCATTGACCTTCGATCGAACGATTCCGTGAAATGTTCGACTTCAGATCACATATTCACATTTCATGGAGTGTACTGAGTACTTTGAGAGCCATTGTCATTATTGGTGGTTTCTCTCACACTTGTTAAAATTTCACATCATTGACTGGTAATCAAGTGGTTTCTACCATGTTCGACTTCAACACATTTAATTGCATAGATAGAATCGTACTAGTTCGAGAAGCAGAAATCAAGACCCTGGATCTAGTTTCCACCATCTAGGATGTGAGGAATTTTATTATTCATTATGCAGTATACGATTCATTATAGATGGCTGCATCCATGTTGTGTCTACACGATTGATGTGATATTAAAATCATTTATGTATTAGAACAAGTTTAGTTAGTTTTTTTATCTGAGTATGGGAATGCCTACCTCAGTGATGATATATATGTGTGTGTGTGTGTGTGTGTGTGTGTCTGTGTGTGTGTTGCATTGAATGTTTTTACAGGGTTCCGACTGGGGTGTCCACAGGCTATTCCTTGAAATGATAAAGCACATCACTCTTCGAATATTCTCAAAAATCGCACTTTAGGGGGAAATTTGTTACACTGAAATTTGTCACCATGAAATTTTAGTGCTCCCTTGAAAGCCTACAATTTTTAAGTTCCCAAAATCAAGCCTTGAAACTAAGAGAAAAGCTCATAAAAGCCTTAAAACTCTGGTACCACACTTTCTCCTAGTTTTGCCTGCATACCCGCACTTTTTGGCTATAAATCCTGCATAGCCAAGCGCACTTTCTGTTTATTAAAAGTGTGGACCCCTGTAAAAGATTAGAAAACGCACAAGTAAAATCTAGAAGCTCAGTTAAAGTCATTTTTGGAAGCTTCTGGAAACATTCCTGCGGTGGAAAGTATGCTCCTTTCATGCTCATGCATCCCATCCAATAAGGAGCTAACCCCTTGATGTAAGGAACTAATCCCTTTGAAGGAGGATTCTATCCCTTCTTGTATGGAGTTGTAACCTCCTCTTCTCCACTATAAAAAGAGGCATAGGGCAGCCTCAAAGGGGACTAAGGTTAGAATGGATGAGTTGAATTTTTAGTATTGTTGGAGGTAAAGTGTTGTTGAAACTTAAACCCTTTAGCTGAGATTTCATGTGGGAAGGATTACATACCTATATGTATCTTGGTTGGAAGAGTGTAAGGCTAATCTGAGTAAAGGAAATGCCTGATCCGGACCCCAGGAAGACCTGTACAACATCAAGGCAGACATGATTGTAAGGCTCTTCTTATTTAAGTTAATACAAATAAATCTGTTTTTCTCAATAAGCTATCAATTGATTTTTTATTTTATGGATTCCTTGATCACCATAATGGATATGATTTATGAATATATGCTATGCAGGTGCTATTTGATGTTTGTTTGTTTTTGATTTCATATCTACAAAGATAACTCTTTTGGGTGACTGAAGGACTACTACTACAAACAAGCGTTGGATCAAAGGTAAGATTGTTAAAACCATTATAGCATTACATCACATGGTGAACCTCAAAGAAAAACTTTTAAACAATATCAACATAAAATTTACATCAATCAACCTAAGAAATCATCGGAACATTAACGATAACATTTAGAAGGTCTGGGCTAGAGACGTGTTCCAACGTCGTTAAACATAGCAGTTGTCGCTAACTTGTCTGCAATACATTCCGAGTGTGATACCTCACTCCATGAACATAGGAGCTCACCCATGTACCTTCAAGTATATAGGGCATTGTTCTAGTACGAAAAGTATAAGGGGGTGCTCTCACTATGTGGTTTCGCATTAGACAACGCTAATGTGGACTTGGGCCTCCACGTACCTTCAAGTATATTTGGGAGGAAAACTTTAGGTTTCTATCCATCCATAGATAACCGAGTCGGCCAGCTTGTAACTTGTGATACACCGAACACAACATTCGGGGAGATTTCCTGCCTATATTTCTTGGTTCGCCAGGAGGTATTCTACAGTTCATAATAACTTGGTAAACCTTTTGCCTAGAATCACCCTTTTATTTTGTTTATTTTTTTTTTTCATAAAATTAATCAGTCATCGTGGAAGAATAAAATCCCTTTCCCCGCCGTTCGCATATAATAGCATTTAAATCACCTTTACCACTAGAAGCCATTTTTGGTCGGTCAAGGAGACATCATTCTACCGAAACCAATACTATTAGTACCTCCAGTGCGAAATCATCCTCACATATACCAGAGTCGTATCGAGTTGTTTATACAATTCCTGGTTCATCTATTGTTGTCGAGATGGAGTCCTCACAGCTACCTGTGGTCATGATCCATCCAATCAGTGAGGCCATACCTCTCGAAACCAACGTTGTTCAACTGGAAGTTGATCCAAATCCTGTTGTTCTTTTACCAAAACATTTAGATCCCAAATTCGAACAACTGGAAGTTTTTCTTGTATCGGTCGCTCCACAGTCGATCGTAGCCATTGAGTCTCCCATATCGTGCAATCAACCACCTAAAATATATCTTGGTCCTGACGGCCAAATCCTTCAACCTAGTTTGATCTTGATTGCCACAAGATGAAATACCTTCAACTCCAACTCATTTTGGGGAGGATCTTTCTCTTTACGAGTCTTTTCCTCAATCACCCCACACTGCTTTCTTTGATCCTGTGTCAGCTCAAGTTCCCGTAGATCATGTAGGATATACATTGGGTCGTATGACCATGGCTGAGTCAACATCTCCAGTTGTACCATCTGTTACAGTTGTGAAAGCATCTACTATTGCTACCCCGTCGATGTTCACCACAACACCAAAGTCACATCTATATGGTGGCCCTTCCGCCCTACCTGTTTACCAATATTTATCTGGAACCTTCTCTGGTGCATCCTCAAACCCATGAATTTCACCCATGTAATCATCTAGTATTATATCTGGTACATATCTAATGAGTACTGAACGGCTTGATCCTTTATATACATCTTGGTTGCAATATCAAGCTGGTCCATCTAGGTATATTCCATCCAGTACCATCTCAACTGGACTCCCAGCATTTCGATAACAATATATTCCATCTTATTACACTCCTCATGCTCGGGGGCAACCTATGGTCACCCATTTTGATAGTACTCCATCGCTATATGGTCACCCTAATGTTGGAATGATTGTTTGTCAATGGAAGCCTATCCTACCCATTTGACCACAAATGGTTGTGCATTCATATCAACCGGTTCAACCTGTTGCATCCACATCTACTCCATTTTTTAATACATCCTTACCCCTGTTATAGGCTCAAATTGTTGTACCTCAACCGTCTCAGGTGGGTCCTTCCACCCAATACCCTCAGGTATTGGGCCCTCAAACTCTAACTCCTTCAGTTGTTTTACAACAACCACCTGTATTTAGAATTATTTATTCATAAGTTGGATTCCCCTATTATGGGATGTCACAGCCACAACCAATTTTTACCTATTCACAACTGGGTCCAAGATATTCTAGTTTGGGCTATAATATTTTTGGACAGACACCTTGGCAGCCACAAGCGCAAATGCCACAATGATCATTTCAACAACAAGTAGCTTACCCAAGTTTCAGTCAACAGAATCCTCAAGAATTTTCTTATCAAAACAACCCCTATCTAGGTTACCAGCAACAAATTCCTTATGTTGGTGCTCAAAGGCCTGTTGCCCAAAAAATTCCATCATATCTTGGTTATGCTCAACCTGACTTAAATCGACAGTTTCACTTTGTTGCAACTTTAGAATTACCTTATTTAAACTGGCTTACCAATGATCCAATCAGCTATGCTCCTTGGTGGCTGGTGATACCACATAAATTACCCTCAGATATTCCTAAGTTCAATGGAAAACCTGGGGAAGACTCGTCGACGCATGTTATGACTTATCATTTGTGGTGCTCATCCAACTCCTTAAATGATGACTCCATTCGACTGTGTATTTTCCAGCGTACGCTCACTGGTCCAGCCGCGAAGTGGTACATTGAGTTACCATGAGCTTCATTTGATAATTTAACTACCTTAGCTACTACCTATATGACCCATTTCCATTTACCCATATGATATGAAACTAGAACGGAACTCTTTACCAATTTCAAACAGACTAATGATACTCACATTTCTGATCATATTCATGAGTGGCGTCATCGTCGTAGAATGGTCAAGAAATTTTTTCCTGATTAGCTCCTTGCTGAGTGGTTCATTAAGTCCTTGCTACCATATGTAATTGAGGATGTGGCTAAGGGTGGCGTCGCCACTGAAGAGCAGGTCATTGCTCGTGACTAGTAATTTGATTTTATTTATACTCAATCTAGCACGCTCTATGATAAAATTCCCAATGTGTCGCGATCTAATTTTACTGTTCCTCCTTCATATAAGGACTCTCATGCCAATGACGATATGATTGGTACTATAAACACACATCACTCTACTGCATCTAATCCTGTGCTTTCTTCTGAAATTCAGGTCGTGTCATCGGACAAATGAAAAAGTGACAAGAAACCTAGAAGTAAGAAAAAGGGGAAAACGAAGAATAAGAAAAACTCAACCCTGCTGAAACAATCGGAAACCTCGTTACCCTTGCCTAGTACGTAAAGAGGAGAAATTTGTTCGAGACTGTCCTCACCCCGCCGAAGTCTCAAAATTAATTAAGACCTTGCATGCATCTATTGTGTTGACAGATCCATTTCTGAATCTAGACACAAATATGGTTGCTACAGATCCAGCTTCTAGTTCCAAAGTGCTTATTCTATCTGTCACAAAGCCAAAAACTGATGTTTTGGTGTCAACACCTAATACATATTACGGTAGTCAGGCTACTAATCAACCTACTACCTCGACCATGAATCCGTCTACGAAATCTATTCTGCCAACTGTTATTCTTGAGTTAACAATAAAGCCACTGAAGGGAGTCATTCATAAATCGTTATTTTGAGATGACATCCTAGCAAATGACCAGAACCAACACAAAACACGCATTTGTGGATTTAGGTGTATTTTGTAGTGTCGGAAGTGTAGAAATAAGGAATTCTAATCGACCCACTGAAGGTCTAGGCTATTCTTGATTTTCCTGCGCCATCAAATTTACTTCAATTACAGAAACTTCAAGGAAAGGCTAACTTCCGAAGGAGGTTCATACCCAACTACGCCGAAATGGCTAAAGGATTTACTCGTCTCTTGAAAAAGGGGATTCCCTTTCACTGGGATAATTTTGTGCAAGCTTCTTTTTATGTTTTCAAGGATACACTTGTCTGAGCGTCATTAATGTATCCCCCCAATTTCAGAGTGATTATTTCTTATATATCGTCGTGGCTGATACGATCATTGCTATGGTATTGGTCCAAGAAGAAGATGGGATAAAACATCCGATATATTATTTGAGTCATAATCTTAATGATACGGACATGAAGTATTCATACATCAAAAATCTCGCCTTGGCGGTCGTTCAAGCTGTCCAAAGATTTCGCGGTTATATCATGTTCCGGGAGACCAATGTCATTTTTTATTACAACCCAATGACTTACATTCTGTCACTTCAATTGATGGGTGGAAAATATTCAAAATGGATTGTAATTTTACAAGAATTGATTTGTAATTCATCAAATCCAAGTCAAATAAGTCTTTATTTTTGGCTGAGCTTCTCTTCGACCTTCCCTCTGATAGTACTGCTACTACATAGGAACCATCAATTCCTGATGAGTCTTTGTTTCTAATCAGATCATCTGATCCTTGGTCTAGGGATTTTATCATTTATCTCCAAACCCAGACTTTTCATCTCGATACCTCTCGCTCTCAACAGCGACGTTTTTCATACGAAGCCAAATATTATCTGATCGTCGACGATACATTTTATCATCGTGGTGTCGATACGATTTTATGGAGGTGCCTCACTCATGAGGAGGCTGAGAAGGTTTTAAATTATTTTCATGTTGGGGCTTATGGTGGACACTTATCTGGATCTGCTACCGCACAGAAGATACTCCACGCCAATTAATTTTGGCCAACCATATTTCGCGACTGCATCCTCGCAGTTAGAAGTTGTCATGTTGCCATATTTTTTATCATAAAATATGAAAACCACCAGCGTTGATACATCCTATTATCGTTGTGGGACCATTTGCAAAAATGGGCCATTGACTTCATGACCTGTAACCCTCGTTCGTCCGAGGGGCATCGTTATATTGTTGTTGCAGTAGATTACTTTACCAAGTGGGTTGAATTCATGCCTACATTCAATAACATAGGAAAAACAGCTACATTATTCTTTTTCAAACATGTCATCTCACGGTTTGGTGTTCCACAAGATATAGTCACAGATCATGGTAAGGATTTTTGCAATCACATGATGAATGAGTTGACTACCAAATTAAGACTGTCACATGATAGTTATACTCCTTATTATCCACAATCCAATGGCCAAGTTGAGGCTATTAACAAGATTCTTAAACAAATGCTTCAAAAAATGATAGGATTTCATAAAACAAATTGGCATTTAATCTTGTACTCGGCGTTGTGGGCATACCGAACCTCGGTGAGAAACACAACCAGATTTACCCCCTTTCGATTGGTGTATGGTCTGGAAGCTATATTTCCTATCCAATATGAAATAAAGTCATTAAAACTCGTTGTTAACTTGTTACCTGACACCTATACTGAAGAAGCATGTTTTTTTAACCTCATCCATCTTGATGAAATGCGTCATAAATTCACATTGGCCAACGAAGCGCATAAGAGATGTATCAAGGCACAATACGACCAACATTTCTAGCCTCACATCTTCTCATAGGGTGACCTAGTCTTACTTTATGATCAGGAATCTGATGTAATAGTTACATCAAAATTTGAGTCGTTATGGCATGGCCCCTGTATTGTCAAAATATTTCTTGCTAAGGGTGCCTACGAGTTGGTAGATTATGATGGAATTCCATTGGCGCAACCTCGAAATGGGTTGTATCTCAAATGTTATTATGCTTAAACATGAGCGTCATAAAATTTTGTATTATATTGTATATATGCTTTTGACTTACATTTACTGTCTTCGTTTGTTTTTCTAGAGTTTTCTTGAAGTTATTAATCCACTTTACATTTCATTTCAGATTTCTGAATATTTGGAACCATTCGTTGGGTATGTTGATGATGCTAGTCATACTACACAGAATCTATCCTCTGCAACATGGGCCATTTTCACTCCAAGTGGCGAGTTAGTGAGTTTTCAATGGATTTGTATCAGTCAATCTACAAACAATATCGTTGAGTATAGCACATTGATCTAATTTCTCTCCAATGCCATTTCATTTGGTATTAACCGCATCATTATTAGGTTAGACTTGCAACTTGTTGTACTGCAACTTACTAGTGCTTATACTTTCAAAAATCCAACACTGCATCGTACGTTCCTAAGAGTTCTAATTTTGGAAAGACATTTTTATTTTATTAAATATCAACAAATTTCTAGAAACTTGAACACATTAACTGATTCTGTAGTGAATTATGTTATAAACAGACATTTGAAACACATGTAAAGACATATTTTCAATTCACATCACATAATTGAATAGGATTGCGCAATAAACATAGGAAAACACTTAAAACAAATAGATAGATATTATAGGTTTTTACAAAATTTGTGCTCAAGACACATTGGTCATTTGACCTCAAAATGTATGCAAAATGTCAAATTAAACTAGTGATCCTCGTGATAACAAGCTACTGATCTAGCTATCTTATGCAATAGCCACATCCAATGGTTAGGAATGACAATAGTGTGGCGTTGTAGTCTCATGGGTGACTATTCGATCTGACAATCCATAATCCCAAGATTCAATCCCTCTATCTGTTGTTGTATCTCAACAAGAGTCTTGGTCATATCTAAATCCCGAAGGACTTCTCTCCCGACAACCCTCTCTGTTGCCTCCTCTGCTCTCTGCTCTGGCTGACCCACTAGTCGAACTCAACCTACATCTGCATACATAAAAACTTTAGTTTAGTCTTGGGAAACATCAAAATACAAAAACATGTGTAAACCTTAGAAAAAATCAAAAAACATGGCAAAATATTCTTACCAATTACACCCCATTTAGTGTCGTCTGGTAGAATCAAGTCTAGATCTCCTCGGAAATCTAAGCCTACATATGCATAATCATCGATGGAAATCATTTGTCATATAAACCAGGTGAAGAATGAAATAGAGAATATGACGGTTGGTTGACCAGCATGTCTAGCCATCAATTCTACCCATCTCTGCATCCTTGGATCTGTAGGGCCATATCTACCCAGTGTAACATGTTGGGGTTGCATCAATGGAATCTGCTCTAAGGCGAAGGAGATCAGGATCGAGCCATAGTTGAAATTATTCTTCCTTCCTCCCTTTGCCTTGGTCAGTTGTTCTTTCATCTGAAAGAGGACAACTTCAACCCAGTTAAATACAGTTGGTTCCAAACACTCCAGTGCCTACTACATGTATGATATGTTTTCCACATGTAGTGTAGCAGAACCGATAAGCTTTGCGATAGTGAATAGGATGGTCCTCAAAGGAAAATCACATACATCGTGAATGTTTATTTTCCCATACTTAATAGGTTCATTCCCTAGATGGCAGTGATGCAGTATGTAATCTCTCACTGTCTCTCCTCCAAGAGAAAACCCTGAAAGAGAGATGGGCAAACCTACCCTCGATAATCTTGTGAGAAAATAAATTTCCTCCACTAATATTGGGACCACTTTGTCCCCAATGTGAAAAACATGCATTACTGGATCCCATGAATGAACAGGGAACTCCAATAGTTCCATTTTTTGCCTCATACCTAACAATCTGAGTAATTTAGCAACCCCTAATCTCTAAGGGCTCTTATTATACATGGATCATTTATGGAAATCATGTTCTGTTCTTCATGTTATCTTTCCCTCCATGTAATCGTCATTTTCATCCAATGAATACCTGAAACACAATCATAAGACTCATTAGGATCCATTTCATTCAAAAAACTTGGGAAAATTTGGGCACACAGCAAAAAAGCAAGAATGGAAATTGCGCCCAACGCACCACAGGTCAAGGGACAAAGTGTTGCAGTGCATCTGGCCTTCAATTTCAGTGCATTGCAACACACCTTTCAACATTCAACAGTGTGTTTCCCTCTAAGCGTAGTATATTTACCCTAAGGGGCTCAAAACCCTAAAAAATTACCATAATATTCAATTAAAATGATATGAAAAGAAAGATAAGGTTCATATATCCAACCTAGATCAAATGGGGAGGAAAATCATCAGCAGAATATGTCGCAATCAACTACTGAAGTTCAGGGGAAAAAACTGGTTCAAAGCTCTTATTTTTCAAATGGTAACTTTCAAATCATAAAAATGAATGGTAAAAACTCTTTTAATTAGTCAATTTGATTATTTCAAATCATATTTAATGCTGTCACTATGGTTTTTATTCATTTTTGCTATGAAACAGGTATTTTTAATATGTTTGATAGTTTTCTGAATAGGTTTTATAATTGATACAATAGATTAGTCGTGCACACTTATTCAAGAATGATTTGACCACAAAGCATATTGTTATCCTTATTTTTAGAGCTTTGATAAAAATGAAAAAAGACTTTAAGTGCACTTTTATATCTTTTTCGAGATTCGATAACAGCGAAAAAGGAACCCCTGGAGTCTTCTTTTAGCTCTTTTTAGACTCCGATAATGTGAAAATATTTTCAAGCACTTGTCTTTTCAAGCTCATAAAATTAAATGTAACGACATCTACTCAGTATAAGTTTAAACATTTTCTGAACTGAGATAGATTATTTATGAAAAAGGAAAACCTTAGTCGAACATTGCTAAAAGGTTTTCTCAAGTATCATTTTACACTTTTTCAGACCTGAGAAAAATTTTTACGAAAAAGGACTAATGGAGTTTTCTTTTGTCCTCTTTTTCAAACTCTCTAACTATGAAAAAGGATCGGGTTTTCACTATCGTTAGGCTCATTAAAACATAAAATAGTGACAGACTTATCGATCATGGCAAGAATCAAGTTTCATTCATCACTAGACTCGTTAAATTATTAAATAGTGATGCATTCGCCCAAAGGGTTGAATTATAGATCAAGCATATGTTACATCCTCAAGCTTGTTAAAAAATAAAGATGTACTGGTCAACAAATGACCAGGGAAATTTTGGTAAAAAGAACAGGACACTTTATGGTAGCATGTCACTCTTGAACATGACACTTTCACTCCATCATCATGACTTTTGGGTTGGGTAATCTTCTTGACGGTTCTTTCATACATATGGTTCATCATACCTTCACTTGGTTTTGGGGTCAATGCTGCCAACTCATCTCAGCGTCGTCAATGTGTTCAAGAGAAGTCATCCAGTGAATCCTCATCCTTCTGCAATACCCATAAACCTTCATTTTCATGAAAATCATCCCTAAACATTTCTATATCAAGTCACATTTTTCTCTGAAATAAATAACTCCCGTTTTGCGATAAATTTTCTTCTTGTCGACATCAGCTTATCATCCAGGAAGTTTACTTAGAAACATCTTCCAGTACCCTGAGACTTGTTACATCATCAACAAGTTTCTCGCTTCCCAACCTTTGACCGAAATATTTTGTTTGGCGTTCAACATCAAATGATCTATTCACGCCTTGCAAACTATACTGCAGTACCTTGAGAGCCATTAACATCAATCGTGGTTCTCTCGTGTTTGTTAACAATTCACATCATTGGTTGATAATCAAACAATGTCTTACCATGTTCAACTTAAAATCATATATTCGCATGGCCAAACTTGTACCTATACGAAAGAGTGAATGAGATCAGAAGACCTCGAATCTAGTTTCATCCATCCGGGCTGCGATTTTAGGAATGTTGTCACATCATCTGTACGATGGATTTACATACAGAATGTCATCCAAACATGGGCCTATATCTTTAGGCATGTCTATATTGGGCAACATTCCAATGTATATGACTTTCTAAATTATGTACATGTTATTAGATAGATTATGTGTTGAGAATGGGAATGCCTTCCTCAACAATTCGTGATCAAGATGAAATATATCATGATGTAATGTATTGTAAAATTGATGCAGGTCACCGTCCACTTCATTTCTGCCTCATCACATCGTAAAGCATCTCATCAAAATACTATTATTATTTTGACTTCATGCTTTAGGGGGCAGCTATTATAGGCGAATTTGGGCATCATCCCCCAAGACCTGGTCAAACTGGACATCATCTCCAAGACCAATGAAATAGGGTCTATCATCCCCTTATATTTCAGTTGCTATATGCCTTAAGAGAAGAAAATTTCATTCATGAATTCTACTGTGATATTTCCAAGGTTTGAAGTATATGTTATATGACCTACTGACTCACCAACGCTCATATGTAAGGGAATAACTGAGTTCTAGTGCCAAATCCTCCATGCAAGGGTGCACTACAGTGCATTTTCCAACAGTCAAAGGTGTGTTGGTCACCTGGGAACAGAATTATCATTGTTCCGAGAATCTCCACATGGCTAGTGACTTCTAGAAGAGTCCATGTGTGTCAAACTTCGAATCCAAGTGTTCATCTAACACCTCTGAACTTGGAAACATGTCTTGCCTATTGTTAGAAAGTCATTCATTGAGAAACTACCATCAGTTTCCCAATAACTTGAGCACTCATCCTAGTGCTAAGAGGGGAAGAATTTTGGTAAAGTTATGCTGTTGGATTCTCATTTGATAAGAGAGTGAAAGTACTAATATTTTGTTGGGATAATGTTGGATGTGATAATGCTGGAATGAAGCTAGAGAAGGTCAACAAAAAATCGATCCATTTTTTGTAATCTTCCCCTTCTACTCTTTAATAAATATTTTTGTTCATTTTCCCATACATATGTCTCTATTTCTTGTGCAATGTATTCTTGAATGATGTATGTATTTCAGATCTAATCGATTTTATTTGAGAAAGATAAGTAGATGTTTGTGTATTGGATGTTGTTTGTTGTTCTCTGTTTGTGTTTGTAGGAATCAATCTAGCAATTTGATTTGGATTAAGAGTGATGGCAACAGTGACATAAGGAGAAGGAGAAGCGAAAGAATCACAAGTAGGCTCCTTTCCTATTCTGTATATCTTCTTGTTTTAGAGAAAGTGATAGTTATTCTTTCCTCTGTTGTTGTAAGTGATAAGCACCACACTTAGGGAATTTGGTTTATCCGTAAATCACAATTCTGTATAACATCAGCACTTGGTTACCTGCAAAAGTGATCAAACAACAGCAAATGCGAAAGAATAACATATATCTCGCATAAACAATCTACCTAGTTGATCAAGGAGAACTAAGAATCAAATCATACATTAAAGATGAGAATGGAAAGCAAGAATCAATTGTATTATATTAAGATAGGGAGGGGGAGTTACAACCTGCACCCTTATGACGCAGCTCTCTTTCGACGGGTCTGGATCCAGGCACATCTCCAAAGTGCTTATTTCAACTTGATATGAATGGAAAAAGGTCTCAACTCTCGCTCGATACCTATAGCAACAAATATCTCTCTGCTATTCTTATATCTTCGTTCTAACTAGCAGAGCTATGGGAGGATGTCCATTTTATAACAAGGGAAGAGGGAACATGGATCCACTTCAGGTGGGGAAATGGGTTATCCCTTTGCGTGGTTCCACTTTTGTAGAAACAAGGAGCCCAAAAGGAGAAGCTCAGCTCTATCCTCAAGAAAAAAAAACCAACTCTCCGCCACGAAGCTTCACTTCTATTTTTTTTTTAAATTCCAGAATAGGATCGGTGCAAGTATGATTGTCATTCTAGCACTGATCGTCACTACCGCAGACCAAAAAAGAGCCATCCATGTGAGAAATACACGGAGAGGGCACGCCGCACTAGCTAACCATTTTTGTAAGGAGCTTCTTCAGGAATGGTCAACAAAGAGTTTACTCATTATGTTGTAAGGGATATAATGGCACATTTTCATGCTGGAAAATAGACACATGGGTCACTGTTAGGGGTCTCCAAGATCAGGAACGGGGTGCATAGGGATAGTGACAAATTGTTGTGCAACAGATGTCCCCTAAAGCATGAAGGCCGAAAGAGAGTGAGGGGTGAAATTCTTTACAAGTTTGTGCTAGGACCAGGACGTCACCGTCAAAAACCTGCGAAAACAAGCACATATATGCATAATTGAAATCTCCAAGATAATCACATGACATGAGGTATGGACACATCCATCCATAAAAATATCATGAAACAGGATCCGAGGTATGGTCATAGTCATCCAAATAAATAGGATCACAAATATAGACTCAAGGTATCGTAACCATCCAAATGAAAGATTCATGTGTACAATCATGAATAATATATATTGCCTCACATCCTAAGCTTTATTAAACAAAACCCAGGGACTTGCGCTCAGTCATGACCCGATCAAGTACAAATTCAGGCATGTGAATAAATGAGTTGAGGTCAAACATGCAATAAAACCACTTGATTACCAATCAATGATGTAAACTGTTAACAGGCATGAGAGAAATCACCAATAATGACAATGGTCCTCAAGGTACTAGCAGTAAAATCCATGAGATGCAAATAAGGAGCTGACGTCGAACACCTGTGTAATCATCTGATCGAAGGCCAATGATGTAAACATGTCATCGAATGCGAACAACCTGCCATTAGGGCATGTAGGCTCTAAGGTACTAAAAAAGGATCTCTAGATCAACTTCCCAGATAATGAGCTGAAGTCGACAGGAAGTGATCCATCAAAGGAGGGCCATAATGCATCCCACATCATCGACACAAGATAAAGGCAATAAGATAATAATGAAAGTGATAAGAGAATCAAGAAATTAATAATACGCGGAAGGAACTTGTCTTTAACATATCGGTGACACGACTCCGGAGTTTGGTAGTATTTGACTCAAATGGAATCAGAGGTCATGTTGACGAAAGTGGTAATGGCATGAGAGGCCAAACAGATTTCCCAAACCCATGGAAGAAAAGTGACGAATGTAGGATGTCCCCAACTTGACATGAAATAGAGGATGTGCCATGTTCAAGAGCGACATACTGCCAACACAACTGATTAATACTTTCCATTTCCCCCACCATTTTTGGCTAGTACCCCAATGATTTTCGTATACAAGCTTAAAGGGGATAGCATATGCTTGTCATATAAGTTTGTCCTTCGGAAAAATCCATCCTGGTACATTTTACGAGCTCAAGGAAGGAGGAATTCGGTGTCGTCGTGATGACGGATCCAATGTCGTTGAATTTTAATGAGCCTGAAAAAGGTGGAAATTGGCGTCTTTTCATGTTTAGAGAGTTTGAAAAGAGGTGAAAAAAAAACTCTAGATGGCCCTTTTTGTAAATAGTCCCCCATACCCGAAAAGGTAAAAAACAAAGTATGAGAGAACCTCTTAGTCACGATTGACTAAGTTATTAATTTTTCGTAAATAATGTATCCCAGCCCAAAAAAGGGGTAAACGTATACTGGGTAAATGACATTTCGTGTACTTTAACGGGCTCAAAATGACAAGAAATCGGCAATATTTTCACATTTAGAGAGTCAGAAAAGAGCTGAAAGATGAGTCCAGGGGGTTACTATTTCATTTATTTTTAATCAAGTCTGAAAAAGTAAGAAACTGGAACTCGTAAATATGTCATCCGTGAAGAAATTATCCCTATCGCTGCATAAGAACAAACACATAATCTATTTTCGAGGTAAAAACATTAAAATATTATTAAAATATGATAAAAAAACCCTAAAGTGACTTTGAACACTCATAAAAAATGGAAAGTAAAAAACATTTCACTTTTTACCTTCACACTCTTGAGAAGAAGTTTTTTACCCTCTTTTACCTCAGTTCTTTAGGAGCATATCGCAGGAGATCCGAGACGTCGATCAACAAACCATCAGCGCCAGGTAAGAGGCAAACTCATTCCCTACATTTCAATACCTATTTTTTTTTTTTAATGGCATTATTTAAATTTGGGAGGAGTATTTCAAACTTATTGTCATGGTGGATCAACCCGGGGGTCCCATGTCAAGATTGCGCCAGACAGTTGTTTTTAAAACAGGAAGAGCGTCGATCAACACTATTGTTTTTAAAATAACCGCACCACCCACAGAGCACAATAATGCGGAAAAAAATCTCTCAAAAATCCATTAGAGTCATTTTTTTTTAGCATGAATACTCATAATGAACCACGTGAACTTTTTTTGCAGGGAGGAAAAGCAGGAAATCATGGTGATTGAATGGAAAGAGAGATCATGAAGATGTTGACAGAGCAGCCATGGAGGACAGAGATTGTATCACTGCATTGAGAAACTATGGGCTCCTCAAGTTCTTCATGACTTTTGCATAAGAGCCCAACTGGATCTATTGCAAAATTTGATCAGCATCTGGGATACAAATCGAGAGAGGTTTATCCTTGGTGATCAGGAGCTTGAAATTGAAGTGGCCGATATCTACTTCATTACCGGCCTTTCACATAGAGGGGCACGAGCATGTTTGACAGGAGCTGGGCGAAAGCATGGACATGCTCATTGGGAGAGCATGCTCCGAGGCAACAAGATCTTCGAGAAGGAAGATAGCAATAAGTATTGTGTTCAATCTACCGCTTAAAGTTTCCCTATATACCATTACACATGTGGCTGGGTCGCAAGCACCACATGAGGCCACCAAGGCTCAGCTAAAAATTGTGGTGGATTGTATGGCACCCACCATTTTTAACTAGTCAGAGGTCGTGGTGGAAAACATGAAAAAACAACTCACAAAGTGAAAAAATTGTAAATTGAAGCAGCTCAAGTACGAATCCATTTTGACGGAAATCTTCTTAGAATGGGTACCACTATTCTAATATTAGGGGGCAGAGGTAGCGGCACTGTTACCACAGGAGCCACAACTGACAAGTGTTGAGATTCAACAATATGATGAATCTTAGTGAAAATCAGTCACCTTCACTAAGTGGGCCCGCAGGCCATTTTTACGTGTAAGTCTATTTTTAGACATGGTGATCATATTTCAGAAGTTGCAGGATGCTATTTGTGGATGGTTGATCAAGTTGAAAAAATAGATGAAATTCTATTTTTAGAATATTGGGCGAAGTCTATTTATAGATCGTCGATCTAAAAATAGATGTGTCGATTATTATTAGCCCTTAATAATAATCAGACTCTAAATATCAACTTATTCTCATGGAGCACTTTATTTCAGTGAACAGATTTGGAAAATTAGTGGGCTGAAGGAATTACACAATTCCTAGGGTTTACTAGTGGTTCATGCATGGAGGACTCAGTTAGAACTGAAGTGGAAAAGTTATGACAGAGTTGGAAGAGTAGTTCATGGAGTTGTTATTCAGTTTAACTCAGTTAATGGAGTTAAACTCACTTGAGCTAGTTGTATCTAGTCTAAATGAATGATACACTAGTGAGAGTGGAGTGAATTAATTCACAACTAATAACTCACTAGCAACTGAACAGAAACAACAGTTAACTACAGTGCATGTCAGTTCCAGTGGAGACCCAATGGAGAGATAGGTGAAAGGGAAAGATGGACTATCTTTTGTGACTATAGTGATGCATTGACTGCACCACACACACATTGGAGTTGCCAATGAGGATTGCGCAGTCAAGGCAAGGTAGATTTGAATTCATTTAGTGGTCTTCTTCAACATGGATTGCGTAATGGAGGCAGGCTACCAGGTGGCAATAAATCAGTGCATGGATTTGCATATTTCTTCATGTTAGTGTGTGAATATTGATTTTACTGAGAACTTGATGTACTAAGCTTTGTATGAGATTGTTACATGATCTCCATGATACAAATATATGATAGTTTGGGTTTTTAGCTTGAGGCTTTCCCTTTAAACAATTGTGTTATGTGCAATTGTTTTTATTGCTTCATGTGTTTGCAATGGAGTTTTTAAATTTCCGCAAAAGATTAACAATGGATGGATTTTGTATTTAGAAAGAAGATAAATATTGTTAGATCAATGAGAATATGGATATATACATGCATATGTTATATAATTTCTACAATGAGGTGGGCAGAGATGATGCCTCACGGAGGAGGCAGACAACAGATGTCATTCAAACCTACCTTCTTTACATGGCTGAGGCATCAGTTGATTATGGTGGAGGATTGGCCATACTACTGGATGGATTTCTGAGGAGATCCTGATTTACCACTTCTAGCGGGTGAAAACTGGGATGAGAGAGGTAAAAACTTGTTTTTGTTATCTTTTGCATGTTTTATGTTTTCTTATATATATGTATATATATATACATATATATATATATATATGTCCTGATATTGAAACTTTATGTGTCACAAATGTCAGACCACAGAGGCCAGCAGGGATTTTGTCGATCGCCAGAAGGGTGGCGAGAGACTTCGAGGTCGCTCCATATGTGGAAGGAGCAGACACAGAAGAAGATATTGCACGGAACCTAGAAACTTTGGCTGTCAGGATTCCAGAGTACGCTCGAGTGGGAGACATTCCCTGCCAATACCAGCAGCATACTGTCAAAGTATCTGATCACATTCAGCGATTGTTGACTATACAAATTTCGCAAATGTCTATCTAGAACATAATTAGCCAATGCATATGTTAATGTATTCATGTTTAGTGGAATGTGGTGATATGTAATGTAATCAAAATTTCTTTCTAACAGACGAACACGCAGATACATTCTCAAAATTTGAGGGTGTCTAATGGAATATTGCCCATTTAGTCGTAGGATGACAAGCTACGAATCCAAGTTAAGAACCAGTTCTCTAATGCCAAGAGAAATTTCTTGAATGACTACGATAAGCACACATTGTGTTCCAATGATATTATTGGTTGTATGACCTAAACATATACCTTGAAAATCTGCTAACTGCTTAAATGGAATTAACAGATAACACAGTACCCAGAAATAACATTTTGGAG
The DNA here is from genome assembly GCA_034641835.2 of Pinus albicaulis. NCBI lineage: Eukaryota > Viridiplantae > Streptophyta > Pinopsida > Pinales > Pinaceae > Pinus > Pinus albicaulis. Next base: position 1,265,957,532 of record CM076574.1, on the reverse strand, counting down.
AGGTACTACGGTAAAGAATCTTGATGAAAAACGAAAAATAAAGATAAAGTCAAAGACATCTGCAAATCAAGTAAAACAAGATAAGCAGGAAAAACTGCTTGCAAATGCACACCAAACCAAAATGTAGAGAAATGAAAATCACAATAATGTACAAGAGTAATTACACAAGAAAATCATGCATAATATTTCTTTAGTTAAAACTCATTTCAGGGCTTATCCAAAGTATTACCTTCATAATCAATCAGCTCATAGGCCCCTTTCTACAAAACACATTTTACGATGTACGACCCATGCCACATAAGTTCGAATTTTCCTGCCCCCAGCGTATCGTGTGCTTGGTCATAGAGAAGGACCAAGTCTCCTTCAAAAATGGCACGTAGAGAAACTGTTTGATCAAAAGGGGCTTTGAACCATTTCTTCTGTGCTTTAGTAACTAAAGTGGCGAAGCATCGAGTTTCATCAAGCCTTTCCAGATACAAGAGACATTCCTCTTCTTGTGAGGTATTCGGAATCAATTCGATAGCTAATTTGAGCGAAGGAATTTCACATTCAATTTGCAAGGTTGCTTCGAGGCCATATACTAACTAAAACAAAGTGAATCTGGTAGCATTATTGGGCAAGGTTTGGTATGCCAAGAGAGTTGAAAACAACATGAGATGCTAGTTTGACTTATGCATCCCAATAGTGCACTGAAGCATAGTAACTAAGACTTTATTTACTGCTTCAACTTGGTCGTTGGCCTGAGGGTAATATGGAGTTGAGTTGTCGTGACGCAAGCCCAACTAAGAAGTCAACCTAAATGCATCATGTAATGGGGAAACCATGTAACCAGCTATGGTCGATGGAAATGAATTCGAACGTTGAACCGAGCGATAACATGATTGAAGAGAAATTGAGTCGCAGTTTTACTGTCAGCAACATATGTAGCCATTGCCTCGGCCCATTTAGTGAAGTAGCCAACAACGATGATGATATAAGCATGCCCCCCGGTCGAGTGAGGGTTACATGTCATGAAGTCAATACCCCATTTGGAAAATGGGCAGACGATAAAAACTAGATGTAAGGGTGTGGGTGGGGCGCCCATCTTCCGCTGGTAAATCTACCAAGCATATCATTTACGGATGGCAAGAATGCAGCCTTTGAAAATAGAAGTCCAGAAATAACCAATATGAATGATTTTTTGAGTTGTTTCATAGCCAGAAATATGACAACCACATGCCCTATAGTGGCAGTCATTGAACACTCTCTTAGCCTCTTCTAAAGTCAAACAGTGACGAAGAATCGAATCTACGCTGACGTGGTATAAAGTATCCCCAATGATACGATATGGTTGAGAATGATTTCGAATACGTCGATGATCAAACTTGTCCAACTCAGATCGAAAGGTTTGGGTTTGGAGATACACAATGATATCACCGTACCATGGATTGATAGTGCTGATTATGAAGAGAGTGTCATCCAAAATGTGCTCATCAAGATCAGATAGAGCGGAGGTAGAGGAAAGGGAGAATATCAATTCAGAGAAAACCAATCATTTCTTTGATTTGGCAGCAGTGAATTCCAAATCAAACTCCGGTAAAATTACAATCCATTTTGAATATTTTCCCCACATAAATTGGTGGGTCAAAATATAAGTCATAGGATTGCAATCATAGATCACGGTAGTCATGCACAGAATAATATAACGCCGAAAGCGATGAACAACATGTACCGCAGCTAAATCCAGTTTCTCGACATGGGCATGTCGAGTCTCTGTATCCATAAGGTTATGGATGAGGTAATAGATGACATGTTCAGTACCATCATCATCGTCCTGGACTAGCACCATAGTAATGGTACCAGAAGAAGCTTCTAAGTAAAGGAAATAGTCACGGTGATAATTTTGGGGATGTAGTAAAGGAGTGTTAATGAAAATGTTCTTTAAAGCATCGAAGGAGCATTGAGCAATTTCATCCCACAAAAAGGGGATCCCTTGTTTCAATAATCGTGTAAAACCTTTAGCAAGCCCTGCATAGTTGGGAACAAAACAACATAGGAAATTAGATTTCCCTTGCAGACTCTACAATTGAGATAAAGAGGAGGGAAGGGGTAAATTAACGATAGCCTTGAATTTCAAGGGATTGAGATGAATTCCTTATTTAGAGATGACAAACCCACGGAATCTTCCATATTCAACACAGAAAACACATTTATGTGGATTCAAACGAATATTATAGTGTCGGTAGCATAGAAAATATCCTGAAGGTGCACAGGATGGTCGCAGTGCTTAAATGAATGAGCAGGGAGGTCATCCAGGTAAGGTTGTACGATGTGCTTATTATCGTGGAAAGCATAGGACATTGCGCGCTGAAAGGTAGCACCGTCATTCTTCAGACTGAAAGGGAGATTTTTTTAAGCAAAGGTTCCCCATGGACAGATAAAGGCAGTCTTGTGTTGATCAACCGAAAATATGTTAATCTGTTTGTAGCCAGAAAAACCATCCATAAATGAAAATATCTCACTCCCAGCGCATTCATCGATGATCTAGTCAATAAACAGAGTGGGATAGCTATCCTTCAGGCAGGCCCAATTGATATCTCTGTAATCAACACAAACATGAATGGTATCCTGCTTTTTATTGATAGGGACAATATTGGACACCCAATCTATCAATGGAATAGGATAAATAAATCCAGCCTTAATATTTTTTCGACCTCTCCCTTTATGGCGGTCGCCTTTCCAGGGTGCACTGGGCGAAGTCACTGACGAACAAGCTTCGCGTCACGGTAAGTTGGTATTTCATGTGCCACTATACTATTTCCTTGTAGGACCATGTAAAAACATATCAAAATTCTTGAAAGAGACTAGTATAGAGCTTGACCTCATCTAGAGAGAAAGTCAGCCCAATGTGAATGTTCTCAACAATTCTTGGTGTTAGCACATGGATTTAAATCCCACCCACCCCACCTTATTTTTCTATGTTTTCACCTTCGCTCCGTTGTTATCCCTGGCCCGGCATCATTTTTTTCCATTCTCGCATTTATATTGCACCGACCATGTCATCAAACTCCTTATCCTTATAATCACCATTTTTTTTTCCAATTCTATATCATCTTTTTATCCTTTACATGTTAATGTCACCAAAAAATTGTCTCTACAATGGAGGAAAGCAATGTTCTGAAAGTGCTAGGATACTTTATTATTATTGGTCTACTTCGTGTGCATTGCCTTCTTGGAGATTATTACAGTGGACTCAAGTGCTTCAGGCTGTGGTGAAATGTTGATCAGCGGTTGTCATTGATGTCAACCCAAGCATCACCAGGGGATAAACCAATATTGAATGAGAAGTTTGACCTACAAAATTAATATATTCTGGGTCAATAATTCTTTTGATGGTTTATACTTGTCGAGATGTTTCCATTGATATATAGCACGCCATGTAATTCTTCACGGTTTGAGAGATATTCATGTTTGAAGTTTGTACCCCAGTTAGTGGGCTAAAACCCCATGGGGTTGGGGCATGGGTCATTGAAAAGTCATAATTAATATTTTTTAAGCTCCTAAAATGCCTCCCACGTTCACTTGTTGAAGCCCCTCTCAACTTAAGCATTCATATATATTGTGATCTTCATTTCCTCCTTAGGCAAGGGATTCGGCCATCTGAAACAGGTCATCATGGAATGTTCACTCTAAATTTTTTTCTACAAAGGCTCAGAAGCTGAAATTTTTACAAGGCGAAGAAAAAATCCTAAGGAAGCTGCAGTAAAAATTTCAGATCAATTTACACAATATTTTTGGAGATATGATCTGTGGAAGTAAGGATTTTTCCAGGCTCCTGAAATTCATCTAAAATAAGTGACCTTGGTAAGTTCGTCATAAATCTCTCTCTGAGTATCGGATTGGAATTCTGTAAAAAGTAATGGATAGTGCACAGTCTGTACTTTGTGATCTATCAATTTCAGAGACAAATGAAGAAACGGTGACACGTGTTACGCCGTACAAGTTCACTCTACTGAAACAGTCCATAATTAGGGCAGTGTGAGAAATTGGGTATAACTCTCTCTTGGAGAATCTGAATTGGGTCAGACCTATGTCATTGGAAAGAAGACTCAGAGGACTACTATATGACTGAAAAATATATATTGAGGATCTGAAACAACAGAGATACACCAGATTCAATATTAAGCTCCAAGAAAGCAAGAAAAAGCTAGATCATGTGTTGTCAAGGGTTGCAAAGGACCAGACTTTCTACAGCAGCAAAGCAAAGAAAGGTGCAGCAGATGGTAGCATGACAAGAGCAGAAACCAAGGTGCATAACAGCAGCAATAAGTTCATCATATGAAGTCTTCAAGTGGGCAGCACTGCATACAATCATTGTAAAGGTATCATTGTACTTAGTCATTGTAAATACATTATTGTACAAATTGTACTAGTGTCTATCTGCCAAGGTTTGAAGAGGCAGTGGTTGTGTCAAAGTTGGGGTTATGGTCTAGTATATCTTCTTCTTCTACATCATTCTATATCATTTTAAAATGGACCATTTTCTCTGGTATGAGAGTCCATTCTTCTTTTATTCTTCTATAGGGTGGTAGGGTGGTGCTAGGGTGAGTTGTAGCTCATTGGGTGTTGGTGCATCCGTTCAGTGACTACTGAAGAATCTCGGGCATTGGAGAATCCATCCAGTGGGAGCTGGAGAAGAATGATTTTCTAGATTCTAGGAAGTTGGAGCTTTATTTTCAATTAGAGTTGAAAAGAATTATTAGAAAATCATTAGGTGGTTTTTGTCCCGGAGTGGGTTTCCACCTTAAAAATTGTGTGCATTTGTGTTCCTCTTGTTTGTTGCTATCATTGTACAAACACTAATAATAATTGAAGATTAAATAATGCTCTAATTGAAATAAATACTGATTCACCCCCCCTCTCAGTATTTCCAACATGAAATTGGTTGACCAAAATGAGCAATACTATGAGGTATTTGTCACATATTTGGACTTATTAGCACTAATAAAAGAGAAAGAGAAATTTCTGAAAGGTGCCTTCAAAGTTTTGGCTTCCTCGAATGGATGGTTGGGTTATGCTTTATTTCTCCAAGTAAAGGTCTAAGTTTTGAAGGGGAAGAGCCCACGAAGAAGCCAAAAGAGGTACACTACACATCAAATAGGATGGTGTGGAAAAGTGTATATCAACCTCAATTTTTCACCTCCCATAGTGTATGTGGGATAAACACACTTTCAAACTTTTTAATAAAACATTTTCCAATTTTCTCTGTGTGAACAGTTGACTTTCGAGGTGGTTCCTGAGAAAATGGTGGCGAAATTTTGGAAACTGAAAGATTTTTTTTCCTTAGCATGGGCTAAAAACAATAACCTATTTCATTTTTTGTATATCATCTACATATTGGGAGAATCGAGATCATCTTTGAGCCCTATTTTTCAGATCTCAGAATTTTCCTGTTTGACACATGTTTTTGGAATGTAGATCTCGGATAAATGGAAACAAATATTAGGAAACTAAAAAAAAAAATTCCTTAAAACGGGCTAAAAAACAATCACCTCTTTCAGTTTTGGCATATCTACTACATATTGGAAGAATAGAGATCATCTTTGATCCCTATTTTTCAGATCTCAGAATTTTCCTATTTGACACATGTTTTTGGAATGAAGATCTCGGGCAAGTGGCAAAAAATCTTAGGAAACTGGGAGAGTTTTTTTCTTAGAACAAACAGATTTACAAAAACCTCTTCCATATTTTACACAACTATCATGAGTTGGAATTTTCGAATTCATAATTGCAATGTTATTTCTGCAGTAGTTTGGTATTTTTTTTGGAATACAGTTCTATATTTTGATGTAATAGACTACTCTTTTGGGGGAATTGGATAATTTCAACCTCTGAATCTTAAGGAAGGGTTATATTCCTATATATATCTTGTAAATTCAATGTAATAGAGGAGGGAAATCAGAGTGAGAGGCTGTTGGTCTGTGTGTTTTTCCTTGAATATTTTTATGTAATTAAATGCAGGAGTTTCTCTCTTCTTTTTTTTGAGAATCATCACGGTGTTTATGTTCAATATGTGTTCCATTATATCATTTCCATGATTATGTTTTTCTGCTAGTATTTTCTGAGAGTAAGTGATAGGAATTCATCCATGTTAGATTCTCCTTTCACATTGATGATGCTTGTTATGTGTTAATGGTTATCTTTACATAATTCATCCATGTTTTATGCTCTATTTTGTAACCTATATTTGTGTTATTTGTTCTAAAGCTACACTCGAGATTCTTCCATTGATAGATGTTTGTAGTGTAGTGGCTTTTCTTCTCCTTTCCATCTCTCATTTCATATAATTTATTTGGCTGAACATATCACTTACTTTTCCTTAAATCTGTAGAAAGAAACCGACCTTGACTCCATTTCCCAATGGTACTTTATCTCTTGTTGTTCCAACCCAAAAACCCTAAATCAAAACCTTTGAGCATAATAGATCTAGCATAAAATCCTTTCGCTCATATTCAATATTTGATTGTGATTTCATGGAGAGAGCCCTCTCCAGCTTGGTAGGGTTAGATACCAAGCCAAAAGAGGTCTGAGGTTACCTCATTCGATTTCCTCCTCAGCCTGGGAGATTGTTTGGGCTAACATTTTGTCGTCATTGTCGGGGAGCGAGGTGACAGATATTCCCAGGGAAAGATCATCAAAGTTTAGATTTTATTGTTGATGGTGGACAGCATTTATATGCATATGAAGGCTAAAATCATCCACCTGGTGACTCCACATAGTTCAAGTTGATCAAAATACTCCACTGGCAGAAGAATCCAGAAATCAAGACATTCATGGCACCTCCACTACTCACTGATCAGGTCACGTACTAAAACAAGATGATTGGGTATGTGGAAAACCCTCTATTTTGTGAAGCTGTGAAAGAAGTCAGGGATCAGTTAGTGTATATTCAAATAGATGAGGTCTTTTCAACAGTTGTCCTTCATTTTCTGAGATCTACGAAGATTTCTCCTAAAGGTAAAACTGGCTTCTTTGAATTAGTTTTTGAAAGGTTTGAGAATGATCAAATCAAATCATATAATTTCCAAGATCCTAAAAAGTTATTGGAAAACCCCCCTCTTCCCAAACAAGAAACAATAATGCTGCATTTCGATGTTGAAATCGAGGATTGTTTTGACAACGAATCTGATGACTCATATCTGACACTGTATGATAATATAGAAAGTGAATTTATAGAATACTTTGAAGATCAAGATATAGGTCATGAATTTTATGATCTTATTGCTTTATATATGAAGGAGTACTTCCCTCCAGAGCCCCAATTAATTTCTAGTACCTGGCATGTTTTTCATGATCTCATGGCTCGTGGTTGTGGAGATCTGACTTACAATCAGTTTCTAATGCCCTTACAAGCTCTGGTTCTGATTTTTGTTAAAAGAAGTGCAGGGGCCCAAGTACTGGATCAGATTGTTGATTGGCTATATTGGATATTTTATATTGATCGAAATCAAGCATCAGGTGTTAGAATAGGTTATATGTACATAAATAAGCTTACTTGATAAGCATCTTTGTAGTCATATTTTCAGTTTAGTTTTCAGATTGTTTGAAATCAATTTGATTTTGTTTCTGACTCCATGCCCAATAAGAAGGCATTGATCTACGATTTCCCAGAGATCTATGGTTCTTGACACCTCCTAAAAGGAGTTGCCTTCTCCTGTTGGAGCCGATGTTAGCACATGGATTTGCATCCCACCCACCGCACCTTATTTTTCTATGTTTTCACCTCAGCTCCGTCGTTATCACTGGCCTCATAGTGTTTTTTTCCATTCTCGTATTTATATTGCACTGGCCACGTCATAAAACTCCTTATCCTTATAATCACAATTTTTTTCCAATTCTATATAATCTTTTTATCCTCTACATGCTAATTTCACCAAAAAATTGTCTCTACAATGGAGGAAAGCAATTTTTTGAAAGTGTTGGGATACTTTAGTAGTATTGGTCTACTTCATGTACATTTCCTTCTTGGAGATTATTACAATGGTAACAAGTGCTTCATGCTGTGGTGAAATTGGTTGCCCAAATGAGCAATACTATGAGGTATTTTTCACATATTTGGACTTATTAGCACTAATAAAAGATAAAGATACATGGTTGAAAGGTGCCTTCAAAATTTTGGCTTCGTCGAATGGATGGTTGGGTTATGCTTTATTTCTCCAATTCAAGCTCTAAGTTTCGAAGGGGAAGATCCCATGAAGGAGCCAAAAGGGGTTCATGACACATCAAATAGGATGGTGTGGAAAATTTTATATAAACCTTAATGTTTCGCCTCCCATAGTGCATGTGGGATAAACCCACTTTCAAACTTTTTTATAAAAAAATTTCCAATTTTCGTTTTGTGACTAGTTGACTTCCATGGTGGTTCCTGAGAAAATGGTGTCGAAATTTTGGAAACTGAATGATTTTTTTCCTCGGAACGGGCTAAAAAAAATAACCTCTTTCATTTTTGGCATATCTTCTACAGATTGGGAGAATCGAGATCATCTTTGAACCCTATTTTCGGATCTCAAAATTTTCCTGTTTGACACATGTTTTTGGAATGCAGATCTCAGGTTAATGGAACCAAATCTTAGGAAACTGAAAGATTTATTTCATCATCACAGGCTAAACAACAATAACCTCTTTCAGTTTTGGCATATCTGCTACATATTTGGAGAATCTAGATCATCTTTGATCCCTAGTTTTTGGATCTCATAATTTTCCTGTTTGACACATGTTTTTGGAATGAAGATCTTGGGAAAATGGAAACAAATATCAGGAAAATGAGAGAGTTTTTTTCTCAAAACAAACTGATATACAAAAACCTATTCTAGATTTTACAAATGTATCATGAGTTGGAAGTTCGAATTCATAATTGCAGTGCCATTTCTACAGTTGGTTGGTCTTTTTTTTGGGATACAGTTCTAGATTTCAATGTAACAAACTTCTCTTTTGGGGGAATTGGATAATTTCGACTTTGAATCCTAAGGAAGGGTTCTATTCCTAAATATATCTTGTAAATTCAATACAATAGAGGTGGGCAATCAGAGTGAGAGGCTATTGGTCTGTGTATTTTTCCTTGAATATTTTATGTAATTAAATGCAGGAGTTTCTCTCTTCTTTGTTTTGAGATTCATCACGGTGTTTATGTTCAGTATGTGTTCCAGTATATCATTTCCATGATTATGTTTTTCTGCTACTATTTTCTGAGAGTAAGTGATATGAATTCATCCATGTTAGATGCTCCTTTCACACTGATGATGCTTGTTATGTGTTAATGGTTATCTTTATAGAATTCATCCATGTTTGATGCTCTGTTTTGTAACCTATCTTTGTGTTATTTCTTCTAAAGCTGCACTAGAGATTCATCCATTGTGTTGTCAAACCAGCTCCAAAAAGAGAAGAAAAGAGATATAAACGCCTTATAAATAATCCACTTCGAGGGGGCAACCTCCAATACATTACATGAATGAACAATTATTGAATGATACAAATGACAAAACCTCCTTTCTATATATAGGAGTCCATGGGGCCACAATGTAATCCTAGTGGGGCCACAATGTAATCCTAGCCGACCTAACAATAATAATGTAAGGGCACAATAATAACAATATGGGGGTTACATGGGTACAAAAATAACAATAAGAGGGGCTACACTAACATAATAAGAGACTACACTATTAATATAGGGACTTAACATGCCCCTCTCCTTCAAACAAGTGTTGTCCTCAACGCTTGATTATTTCTTGATGCTTCTGTATAAAATTCTCATCCTCCCATGTAGAATCTTCTACATGAAGATTCTTCCACTTGCTGAGATACTCTGAAATTGATCATACTTGTCTATTTCTTGTTTCTGTGACTACTTCAGAACTTCTTTTGATGTGATGTTGATCTTCCTGTTGTTTCATTAGATTCTGCACCAAAGTTAGGTTATCCTTTGAGAGTTGGAGAACCTGTTTTCGATGCTCGATGTGATCTTCCACTAATTTATCATCCATATTAGCTATTATTTGATCCCTCAAACCATCCAAATTAGCCTCCATTTCTGCTTTTAAACTGTCTATGTCATCTTCGGTTGCTCTTTGTAAGATCAAAATTTGTTGTACATGGTACCATAATTGTGATATCTCATACTGCAATTCTTCCCCTTCATGCATCATAGTATTACTTTTTGAGGGCTTAATGGGTGTGGAATTATTTTTTGGAGGCATTATAGAACCCAATACTAATAAAAATTCTAAAATATTCCCTTGGAATCACTTCAAACTACTTTTTCCAACAAACATTATGCAATTTTAAAAACCAAATACACACCTTTTTCTTGCTTTTGAGGAGCTCGATATTGAAACTAAATTATCTCTGTGATTTCGGATCTTCAATATCTGAAATTTGGTACTGAGTTATCCCTTTTAATTCTCTTTTGAATTCCACAGATCTGACCTAAATTGGATTCTTGAAGACAAATTTGTGCCCAATCTCATGCGATGACCTAATTATGGACTGGCTCAGTAGATCTAACTTGTATGACTTGCCACATTTCATCGTTTCCTCCTTCAGATCTAAAATTTATAGATAGGAAACTAAAATCCATTTACTTCCAGTCACTTTTTACAGAATTCAAATTCGATGCCCAGAGAGAGATTTATGAAGATTTTCCCACGATCACCTCTTTGAGATGAAATTCGGGAGCCTGAAAAATACATAACTTCCACAGATCATATATCCGAAAATATTGCGAACAAAGCTATGAAATTTTGCAAAGATGTTCCTCATGATTTTAGCTTCGTGCTCTAAAAATTTCAACTTCTGAACCTTCGTAGAAAAATGTTATAGAAAAAATTCCACGATGACCTTTTTAAGTGAAATTTAAGAGCCAGCAAAAATCCCTAACTTCCACAGATCATATCTTTGAAAATATTGTGAACCAAGCTCTGAAATTTTATGACAATGTTCCCTAGGATTTCGGCTTCGCACTGTAAAAATTTTAGCTTCTGAACCTTCGTAGAAAACAAGTTATAGAGAAAATTCCACGATGACCTGTTTGGAGCAGCAAAACCCTAGAATCCAAACCTATAATACCAAATGTTGTGAAACCAACTCCAAAAAGAGAAGAAAAGAGATGTAAACGCCTTAGAAATAAGCCACTTCGAGGGGGTAACCTCCAATACATTACATGAATGAACAATTCTTGGATGATACAAATGAAAAAACCTCCTTTCTATATATAGGAGTCCATGGGGCCACAATGTAATCCTAGCCGACCTAACAATAATAATGTAAGGGCACAATAATAACAATATGGGGGTTACAGGGGTACAACAATAACAATAAGGGGGGCTACACTAACATAATAAGGGACTATACTATTAATATAGGGACTTAACACATTGATAGATGCATGTAGTGTAGTGGGATTTCTTCTCATTTCATATAATTTATCTGGCTAAACATAGCGCTTACTTTGCCTCAAATTTGTAGGAAGAAACCAGCCTTGACTCCATTTCCCAATGGTACTTTCTCTCTTGTTGTTCCGACCCAAAAACCCTAAATAAAAACCTTTGATCCTAATAGATATAGCCTAAAATCCTTTCCCTCATAGTCAATATTTGATTGTGATTTCATGGAGAGAGCCCTCTCCAGCTTGGTAGTGCTAGATACCAAGCCAAAAGAGGTCTGTTGTTACCTCATTCAATGTCCTCCTCAGCCTAGGAGATTGTTGGGGCTAACACCTGGTTTCACAAAAATGTTGATAGAAATTGTCTCAGTGATACTGTCCATGTTCCCCTCAGAGAAGACCTCATGGGTCGACATCGCTGTTAGGAGTGGATCACGAAAAATATGGGGAGAAAGAGTTTCAAGACACGACTGAACTACTCTAGGGCTCGAGAGAAACAAAAAAATATTATGAGTATCATTCCAAGGTGTTTCCTCGAGAGGCATAGTTTCCACGATGCATTCGTCATATGGGAATGTCTCATTCAAGGGATCATATGATTTCAAGCAACCGAGCCAAGGAGACTGGGATTACGTGTCAAAATGCATGCTAGAAGTAGCATGTTTAGAATCATTAGCTGAAGCCAAAATGGTTTCACAATAATTAACTTCTACCGATCTTAACGGTGTCACATCACCAAACGAATCGACTTGATCAGGGGAAGGGATGACCCAGGGATGAGAAGAAGTGGAGACAATATTAACCTAAGTAGTGTTTAGTGGAGGAAGAGAAAATAGACCCATCAGGGAAGAATATTTGAAAATTCCTGCCCCCACACTCTAATAGGGTGTGGTAGTATGGTCTACATACAGAAAATTTCCTTCCGAAGAAGTGAAATTTAAAAAGGAAAACTGATCAACAGTGATGATATTTCCTTCGTGCGGGAAACGGAGAACATGAAAGAGAGTGGAAGGCATGCAAAGCATAGCGTGAATCCAACTACGACCAAAGAGAAGATTATAATTGAGTTTGGAATTAATGACTTCTACCTCAACGTTGACTGTTTTTCCTTCCGACGTGATAGGAAAGTTAAGAAGGATACCAAAAGGACGAGAGTCCCTTTCGTCAAAGGCATCCAAAGTATTTGGAGACTGGTTAAGAGTTGGAGAACCAATGGATTTCCAACACGAGATAGAAATGATGCAGGTGGATGCACATTTTTCCACGACCACCTGATGGATATTCTTTCCATTAACGCCAACTTGGATAATTAGAGAAAATTGATGACAGAGACGCGTAAAGAAATTTTCCAGATCAAAAGTAATGAGGCTCGAATCGGATGGATCGATTCCTCTAATAGCGGATAACAATGCTTTTCATTGTGATGGAAAGCTCTGAAGCACCTCTATGGGACATAGTGGCTAGAATCCCCAAGCCCACCTGAAATGGGTTGTGGTCAGTTGAGCTGTGGAGAGCCCGGTTATAACTGTGTTATACATAGGGAAGCCTCTCATCCCATGTGGGTGGATGATTTTAATTTTACATGTGCAAAATGTGTATGATCATCATGTTGATGACCTCTGTTTGGCCATCAGTTTGGGGATGGAAAGCTGTGGACTTAGTGAGCTTGGTGTCCAACATTGACCAAAGGCTGGACCAAAATGTGTTGAGGAACCTGTCGTCCCAATTTGAAATGATAGATTGTGGGATCCCAAAGTGCACCCACACTCGTTCAAAGAAGAGTTTAGCAATGGTTTCTGCTATAATATTCTTCTTGCAGGCCGCCATAATGGCCATCTTCGAGAATCTATCAACGACCACAAAAACATAGTTGTTTCCATGGTTAGTAGAAGGAAGGCCCGACATGTAATCCATAGAGATGGATTCCCAAGGTCGACTAGGGGTAGGTAGTGGAGGATAGAGGCCTTGCTTCTTGATGGTCAGTTTGGAAATGACGCAAATGGTGTAGGATCTGATGTACTTCTCGACATCCTATCAAAGGTTCGGCCAATAGAAATACTTCTACAGTACTTCCACTGTTTTCTCGACCTCAAAATGCCCAGCGACTCGACTATAGTGTGCTTCCCAAATCATCTTGTCAAGCTCGCTTGAAGGAACACAAAGGTGTCCCAGGTGACATAGCAGTGCGTCCTGGAGGTGAAAATTTGGAACTTGTGTACCCTCCAAGAGTGTCTTGTATGTGTGGTTGAATCTTGGATCGCTCTTGTAATGAAGTAGCCAATCAAAAGTCTCGTGCCCACAAGAGTTGATAACAGTGGTTATCACCACGATCAGTGGTCGCCTGAGGCAGTCAACAACATTAATGGTTCTACCCTTCTTGTACTTGATGTTCAAATGCAACTGTTGCAGATATGTGGACCACTTCTAATGTTGATTGTTCTGCAACTTCCCTTATGTTTGTATGAACTGAAGGGGTTGGTGGTATGTGTGGATGGCCATTTCCTTCCCCAAAATGTAATGCTTCCATTGTCGGCAATGCAAAATGGAATACATTTCCTTGTCATAATTGGGATACTTACGAAATATGTCAGACATTGTCTCACTATGATATGCCATTGGATAATAATGTTGAGTAAGAACTGCCCCAATAGTATAGTCAGAGGAATTTGTCTTGATCTCAAATGGTTGTTGCAAGTATGGTAATGTGAGCATTGGGGAAGAGTAGAGGCGATTTTTCAGTTCTACGAATGCCTTCTGTTGAGATTCTGACCAAAATAATTTTTCTTTCCCTCCTCCCTTGGTGACTTGACTCAAGGGCCAAGTGATATGAGAGAATCCCAACAAGAACTTGCGGTAGAAATTAGCAAGACCCATAAAGCTGTGAAGCTCTATTAGATTGGTTGGGGCTAACCAATCTCTAATGACTTGGATCTTGGTCGGATCCACATGCACCCCCTGTTCATCAATAATGTATCCCAGATACTGAACCTGGGTCATGCCAAAAGTTAACTTCTCCAAATTCGAACACAACTTGTGTTGTCGTAGTGTTTGGAGGACCTGTCGGATGCAGTGGAGGTACTCTTCCCAAGTCTGGATGAAGTTCAAATGTCATCCAAGTACACTACTACAAATTAGTTGGTGAGTGGCCGCAAGATTTCATCCATCAGCCTCATGAAGGTTGTGGGAGCATTCATCAACCCGAAAGGCATGACCAGCCATTCGAGAAGGTCCTCCTTGGCTTTGAAGGCAGTATTCCACACATTGGAGGGTTCGATTGGTACCTGGAGATACCTAGACTTCAATTTGATCTTGCTGAAATATTTTTCCCCTTTGAGTTGGTCCAAAAGGTCATCAATCCATGGGATCGGGTACCTATTCCAGATAGTGATCTTGTTCAACGCTCAATAGTCAATACAGAGCCTCCAAGTCCCATCCTTCTTCTGCACCAACATGATCGAGCTCCCATAGGGTGATGAACTCAACTGGATGTGACATTTCTGTAGCAGCTCCTAAATCTGCCTCTTGATTTCATCATTCTCCATAACAGAGCACCGATAGATCGGTCTATTGGGCAATAATGCCCATGGGGGAAGATCGATGGGGTGCTTGACCTGATAGTGCAGAGGCACCCATGTGGGTGAGGTGAAGATATCCATGTACTCCTCCACAACCTTTTCCATTTGTTTTTGTCGTGCAGAGGAGCGATGTCTGGAGGTCGTGGCCACAGTCTTCTTCTTTCCTTAAAGGCGGATTATCAAGAAAACAAATTTCTCGGTTTTGGAAATGAGCTTAATGCATTTTTTTGCAGTAACCAAAGAGATAGTGATAGGTGGTGGTACCTTTGGTATCCTATACAACTTATTGCCCAAACTTATTGCGCAAAGTAACAATAACAATGTGAGGTCTGGATTCATACACAACATGTCACTTCCATAAGTATGGTTGGACTAATAATACATCACAAACATCAAGAGGGGAAATTTCACATAATACCTCATCTGTGAAGGGCTTGATGCTATAGGGAAGGTGGCACTTCTGGCTGACGCGGAGGTCTCGTCCTTGGTGGAGACACCCAATGGTGTAAGGTTGTGGGTGTGTTATGGTCAGCAATCCCAACTGCTTCATGACCTCTACCGAACTGAGGTTCTTCTGGCTCCCACTGAAATGTAGCGGGGAACCCTTTACCCACATATAGGAGTGGAAGAGGCGCTCCTCCTCCTCTGGATCTTTCAGTTCCTTCTTCTGGATCTTCATGGTGGAAACGGTGGTGTTGGTCTCCACATCAATAATCTGCTTCCTTTTTTCATTCCCCTTTTCGGGTTCTGATTCAAATTCGGAGCATACATTTGATTCAGAGGCCATCATCTTTGCCACCAGTGACTTCTTGGCCTAACACTCACTTGTGTTGTGAGTGGAGATCTATGGAACTCACACCACTTTCCCGTGTCCTTTTTCGTCTTCTCAGTGTTGTTCTTTTCTTGTGGCTTTGGAAGGTTGTCTTCGGCCATCTTTCCTTGGGTTTTTCCTTTGTTCTATAGTTTGGGGGCACCTTTCCCTTGATTTTTATTTGTAGATCCAAAGTCTCGCTTCTTCCATTTGATTTTTTTCTCAATCTTGGAAACATACTAGTATGTCGTACCAAGCGAGGAGATGTCGAGGAACTCCATTTACTCCAGAATGTATCTATGTAGAAAACTATGGTACTTCAGCATCAAATGTTTCTCTAAATCTTTGATAGCCAACTTTGTGCATAGGGTATGGAACATATTCGTCAACTCATGCACATCTTGATCCCTTTGTTGCCACAGTGTAGTCCATTGGATGTACTTGTTCTCATAGCTCCCCACTGGATAATATTGTTCCTTAATGGCATCTTGGAAATAATTCCAAGTGGGTACGGCTGAGAACAGAGAGGGTTCCCCCCATCATTTCTCTCGCAGTAGGTTTCCCACCAGTCCTTGACATGGGGGGTAGATTTGAGGAGTGCAAAAACAATCTTCTCCCGGTCAGAAAATTCATGAACCGAGAAATATCATTCTAATAGATTCAACTATCTATCTACGATGTCTGCAACTATTTGGCCCTCAAATATGGAAATCTCAAAGTTTACTTGTACCTTAAAAGGAGTTACGCCTCTAGAGTGGTTGCTGGATGCAGATGCGCCGTGGGTGGGCATTCATTGAAGGATCGGTGAAAAGTTATCCATCATTGCATTCCTTTGTTTTTAGAGGGCCTCCTCGAGCAATATTTTGATAGGATCTCCTGCTCCCTCATCTTTCTTTTCATCCCCCATCGGCGGTTGTTGGGGCTTGCGAGGCTGATCTTGCAAAGGTTCAACCAAATCAAGCCCTAACTCCTTATACCCCAACCTCGTTGGGGACATGAAAATAAGGATCAAGAAAGAGCAGATCGCTTGGATACCACTGATATGGACTTATGCAGGAACAAAAAAGAATACACATATAACCATAAATACAAAGATGCAATGGAAATAACACTTCATTTCATTAATATCAAAGAACTCAAATTTGTTTACAGACAAAATGGAAATAAACTAGCTAGGGCGTTTGGTAGCTTATCTCTAAGAATATATGTGGTGGCTACGGGCTTCTAAATTGTGTTACAATCAAGCTCGAGGGAATATTTATTATTGAGAAACAATGGAAAACCCTAAACATCCAAAAACTCAACCCTAGGAGATGAAGCGCCAAAACTATGGGCCGAGTTTGGGTAAATTGGTACATCAGTCTTCTCGAGGACATCCTTTGGCATACGATCTATGTTTGACGTGCACAATACCTCGTTAGAAATATCTATCTAAGTACTACAACTTTTGACGTGAGAAAAATCAAAGGAAGTTCCATGTTGGTCCCAATTTTTCCAAAAAACATCGTTTAGGGCCTCAAAACGGCTCTGGAAATACAGGACCCGAAAAACTGCTAAAAATATTAAACTGTGCTACAATTAAGGAAACTGAAAAATTGAAAGAAGCAATGGTGGGGCCCCAACTGGAATAGGTGGGTGGCCACCAATATCCAACTAGATCACAAACTCACACAAACCCATCTCACTAGGCTTGTGGAGTACCTCCCAAGCTACACAATTCAACAACATATTCTAGTTGTAGTAACTGTAACTTGGTCAAGCTCTTGTAGTCAAGCAAGGGCTTGGTTGGGTTCCCAATTTACAAATTAAGTAAAGGTAGTTGTGAGAACATGATAGCTAGTGAGGGTTAGGGCATGCAAAGGAATGAAAAGGCATGCTAACACATGTTCGATAATGTCAATGCATGATGAACTAGAGTGTCAGGGAGTGTTGGGGCATATCAAGGGATAACTAGGTCAAAATGCATGGAAAGGAATGAATAAGAGTGTGTGATAGGGAGTGTCAGCAAATTCAAGTTTTTTAAGGTTGAAGTTTGGTAGGAGAAGTTTAGAATATGATTTATAGGAGGCAAGCCTACAATTGTTATGCGGGGCTCGACATAGCAGCTTTAGACAAAGGGAGATCACTTTGTGCTAGGAACAACATTTTTTTGCCTTTAGCTATTTTTTTATATGAGATGTGGCACAATTTGGCTACATGCTCATGTTTTAAACTATTCTAGATAGTTTCATATTGTACATTGTTGTGTATACGTTTTGGGGCACTCGGCTTGTGTTAGCTTATATCTTTTGTGCCTTGTGCATCTTGTGGTTCTTGAAAACTCTCAGTTAATGTTCTATTGTTTATATGAACTGGTCATACATGTGAAATATTTCCTGTGTAAGTTATATTGCTTAGTTGTTTTATGGCCATGGCTAGATCATGTGATCCTTGTCTTGGTAACTAGTTAAGTGGGACAAGATGAGATTGGACATGAGTGGCATAAGATGAGTTATAGGAAATTCTTAGGTGAACAAGGCACAATATACTTGTAGTAGGTGAAATTGGTCAAGTTGTTGCGGTTGAATCAGGCCAATGTTGTCACATGAATTGTAGTATCCAAGGACTCAATTGAGCTCCCAAGTCGTGAAAAAATGTAAAGGCTATCTGTGAGGATATGAGTGCCAAGGCATGCTAGGGAATGCTAAGATGTGCCAGATAGTGCGAAGGCATGTCAACCACGCTAAGATGTGCCAAGTAATAAGGCATGTCAAACATGCTAATATGTGCCAAGTAATAAGGCATGCCAAGATGTGCAAGGGTGTGAAAATGCGTGCCATGGATTGTCAAGACAACAAAATGTAGAAACAATTTAAACTACAAGGAAATGAACACATAAGTCATCAATTAACCTTTTCCAAGAGGGGCATGCTAGGCACACCAACACTAGGCGCCAATAGGTGCCAAGTGAAAAGTCTTAGTGCATTCTAAGCGCCAAGTATTCCTTTGTTTCTTCTCGTCTACTTTCCAACAATTGATCTCAAATCAATTTAATATTAAACCATGCCAAATCATACCAATGCATCTCAACGTATTCTATACACGATAATACTTTCCAAGTGCCAACACGTGCCAAGCGCCAATATGTGTCAAGGAGTGTTATGCGTGCTATGAAGTGGAAGGGAATGTTGAATAGTGCTAAGGTGTGCTAGAGAGTGCTAATGCATGTTGAGGAGTGTTAAAGAGAACTAGGACAAAAAATTAAGGGAGCACTAGGTCAAAATTCATGGAAGTTAATGAATATGAGGAATGTGTGCCAGGGAATAGTGTTAATGAGTGCTATTTGTCATGCCAAGGAGGGGTGACAAGGTATGCTAAGCATTGGTAAGGCATGCTAGGGAATATAAAGGCATGTCAAGGAGTGCCAAAGTGTGCTAGGGAGTTCCACGGTATGCTAATTATATGTGTCAAATAGTGCCAAGATATGCCAATACATGCCAGGTGCTATGGATGTGCAAGGTGTCAGGGTATGTCAATATGTGTCATGAAGTGTGAAGGAAAAAAAAGTAATAACCAAGCTAAAATTCAAGGAAATGAAGACATAAGAGGGTTAATAAGTTGGGACTTAATCTTTTTCAAAAGGGGAATGCTAGGCACACTAATAATAGGTCCCAATACATGCCAAGTGGAATTGTGTGCCAAGTGCTAATGTATGTCAATGCATGAAACCAAGGTGTTACAGGGCATGCTAGGGACTACATGCATGCCAACACATTCTAGGAGATTTTTATGTTGTTCTAGCGCATGCCACCATGTGCTTGAGCATCAATGTCATGAGAATATGTTCTAGGTACAAAGATGTTCCAAGACATACGAGGTGCTAAGAAATGTTAGTGTGTGCCAAAGCATTAATTTAAGGTGTGCCTAGTTTATTGAGGAGTGTTAGGTATTTTTCATTAATAGAATTGAAAGAGTTTGATTAAGTATTACATAATATATTTCCTACACACACTAGTGGAACTTTATCTAAAGGGAATTTTCTAGATAATAAACTTAATAGATATGAATCATGCATTGACTCATAGGAAAACTCTATTAAACTAGTGATTACTTGAGGGAAATGATACACGTTAATTACTTCTTAAAAAATTTACTAACTCTAACCACTATGGCATTGGAAATATTAAAAAAGTCTCCACAATAATGGTCTTAAATCGTTATATTTTGACAAAAAAATTATTAATAGGCACATAGTGTCATCAAAAACTCATTGGAATGATTAATGATGATGAACATTTTTTTACCGTCACCAAAAGTAACAAAAAGAGAATTGGTGAGGGTCATTAAAATTTGGTCACTAGAAGTGTCACCAAAGAGAGAATTAGTGATGGGCCTTTAACAACCCTCACCAAAAGTGTCATTGAAAATGGCTTTCATGACGAACCTTAAAGGACCATCACTATATACACTTACAATGACGCTTTTTTAAGGACTGTCACCATATGCGACATTGGTGACGGACCTTAAAGGTTCGTCACAAGAATGACCCTCACCAATGTCCTTTTTTCTTGTAGTGCTAGCGTGGACATAGCGGAAGGCGCCTGAGCCAAATCCTTAACCATATTGTAGTGTTGAGCAGTGCAAGCATTTAGATTATACAAGGACTTGCAGAGCATGCCTTTAGAAGGTGGCCATACAATGGGATCAGAACCAGGCCTTTCAATATGAAGAGGGCCAGAAGCTGGCAGGGGAGAAGGAGTAGGAGCATCAACGATTTCTTTCCCTGCCGACTAACGCGATTACGAATAATATTTCGATCTGGTAACTATAGATATGGGTGCAGCACCATTCATCATGAAAACTTGAGAACTAAAAGAGGTGAAATATTGGGGTTGTTCCACCATTTGAGTCTATTGTGATGGAAACGAATCTTTAAGAATAGTTAGAGTCCCTTAAGTGCTTTTCAGTAAACGACTCACCTCAGCCCATCGAGGACAGTCCTTGGTTTAATGATCATCATCACATATCAGGCAAGGATACTTTGGTTTACTTTTAGCTCCATCATCAGTGTGAGGTTTGGGGGAATACTTCTTTGGGGCATCATAATTAGATTTACCTTTGCCCTTTTTTTTTTACTTTAGAGGATTTATCGGCCGCAGAATACTGAACGACGTTGACCTCTGAAGCTTTTCCAAGATTAAGAGGATTTTGAGGAACATAATATGAGAACGAAGATGATTTCTACTTAGAAGCAGAAGAATAACTTCGAAAAGTCTGGGAAACAAAGCCAATGACATTGTCCATCGGTGGTGTCACCAGGACTTTTGAGGTCGTATACTGAGAGCTCAGGCATGAAGCATTGGGTAAAATATCATATAACATGTCAGATTGGGGGTAGACCAAATCGAGATACTAAGCACAAGCTATGGCTTTCTCTTCTCTAACAGCTGCCCCCATAGAAAAATCCTTAGCGATCAGATTGACGAATGATTTGGTAAACCATTCTGTCAAAAGTTGATCAGGAATATCAAACTTGATAAAACGACGACGCTTCTCCATTCATGAATATGATTGGAGATATGAGTAGCATTATCTTGCTTTAGGGATGTAAGGTGGTGGGTTCTTATTTCATAATGAACATGCAACTGAAAATGCGTAAGGAAATCCAAGGCCAAGGAGTTGAAATCCTGAAAAGTTCTGCATGGAAGTTTAATGTACCACTTTGTAGCGGCACCAGTCAACATTCTTTGAAAAAGACGAAGACAGATGGAATCGTCGACCCAGGAATTGGAGGAGCATCAAAGATGGTACGTCATAACATGTTCCTGGGGGTATTCTCTAGACTTGCCTTCAAACTTGGGGCAATCGCTAGGAATTTTGGTTGGAACTGGGAGCTAATACAGATTGTGGAGAATTGTATTGTTGGTCAATATTGACACATCAGGAAGTTCAAACATCGTGAGAAATGGAAATTGTGGATTGAAAGGCATGGTGTTCGGTCTTTGATACATGCCCATTTGTGGATTCCAACCACGTTGGGAGAAATTCTACCCCCAAGGGTTCTGTCTCGAAGGATTTTTGCCATACAGATTTTGTCCATAAGGAATGAAGCCTTGTGGATTTGGACCATATCCCAGTTGCTGACCCATAAATGGATTCTGACCTGTAGCAGACCATTGAGGTCTAGCCTAAACATAGTTCGCAGCATATGGATTTTGCTGCTGAAATTTTTGGAATGGATTGCCATGCGGTTGACCCTACGAACCCAAAAGGTAACCTTGGGAACCCAATGGTTGACCTTATGAGCTCAAGGGTTGACTTTGGGGTTGTTGGATAGTACCTTGAGGATTAGATGATGTGATACCCTAAGGTTTCTGAGGTTGGGCATGTTGCCCATTCTGACCTGTAGCAGACCATTGAGGTCTAGCCTAAACATAGTTCGCAGCATATGGATTTTGCTGCTGAAATTTTTGGAATGGATTGCCATGCGGTTGACCCTACGAACCCAAAAGGTAACCTTGGGAACCCAATGGTTGACCTTATGAGCTCAAGGGTTGACTTTGGGGTTGTTGGATAGTACCTTGAGGATTAGATGATGTGATACCCTAAGGTTTCTGAGGTTGGGCATGTTGCCCCTGAGGACCAGGTTGGCCTGGATGAACAAAGACCTAGCTTTGCTGAAAGGAGGGTTGTCCTTTTTGGACAAAAGGGTGACCCTGCTGAAATTGAGGTTGGCTCGGTTGACCAAAAGGTTTTCCCTACTGAAAATAGGAAAAGTGACCTTGATCAGCAAAAGGTTGACTAGTTTGTACATAAGGCATTACTTGTTGTATGTACGGTTGTCCTTGCTTCCCATAAGGTCAATTTTGACCATAGATAGGACCCTGCTGAAAATTATAACCCCCTGAATGAATTCCAGACTACCCTTGAAATCCTTATGGATTTATTGGCGAGGTCTGCAACTGTTAGGAACTATACGGGATATAATGTTGTTGGTTAAGACTCTGCAAAAAGTGTTGATATTTATCATATGTTAGCCCTGTTGGATGAGATGATCCAGCAGACATAGGAATGCCACCAAAAACTTGAGAGGAACCCAAGTTGTGAGCTTGAGTTCCACTCACAGATGGTTCAACGGAGGATTGGGAAAAATTCTACAGGGTAGGACCCCCACCAGGAATCGAAGTTGATGGGATCGACATAGGAGCATTGACAAGAGTCGCTGAAACACCCATGCAAATCGTTGCCTTTGCGAGAGTAGGTGTAATTATATTATGAGCAGGAATGGAAATAGATATGTTGGAAACACTTGGACCATGGGCAAATACGCTGGTATTCTTCCAAATAGTATTGTAATACAAAGGCATGGAACTCTACATACTCGAGCCCAAGTGTCCCAATGATGTGTAACCATGTGGAATATACAACTGGGTGGAAGGATGAGAGGTCTCCACATAGGCAAAACCCTCGGGAGGGAATTGATGTCCCTCAAACAAAGACTCATCTACACCATTGATGGTGCTTGGCCAAACCTCAAGGGGAGATGAAACCTCTCCTTCAGAAGCCATCGGGAATAAATGATGGGTAGTGGTTCGAGATGGATGCGGTGAATGCACAAAAAATAGACCAGGTGTATCGTATGGACTATATGCCCATTGAGGGGAGATTTCAATGGGATCAAATAACGGATTCGGAGGGTAGGAAACGTAGCCTACTAGCACATCAGGAGGAGATCGAGAAGCGAGAGGTTGGATACTCATAACAAGGGTGAACTTATCAATTTGAGTCCCAGTCGAAGGTAGAAAATCAAAAGAGACAGGTGACAATGTCTCTTCGGAAGAGGATGATGCAGAGGAAACTAAACTTGGTGGTTAAGCCATGATGATCTTATCTCAGAAAGAAGAAGAGGAAAAATATGATTAATTCAAGGCTTTAAATAATATCTTTACAAGGAGTTACTCATGATGTGGCCCAAAAATGTTCTAAAAGGTAAGCCATGTGATCGTGGGTAATTAATTTTAGAAAAAAATGAAATAAATCAAAAAGGGTAAGCTAGGCAAAAGGATTACCAGGTAGCAGTGAACTGCAATATACACCTTAGTGATCAAATTAAAGATAAATGACTAAGGACTTAACGTACGGCAACCAATATCCCTGAATGTTGTGTTTGGTGTATCACGTCTACAAGATGGTCAACTCAGTTACCTATGGTAGATTTGCAGCCTAATGGTGTCTCCCAAAATATACATGACGGTACGTGGGAGTCCAAATCCGTAGTAGTGTTTTATGATGCGTAACTATTCGATGAGAGCGTCCTAAAATATACTTTTGTACATCAATATACTTCCATATGCAGGACGGGATATCGCTCCTCGGCTGTAACGCAAACTGTTAGTGATAGCTCCTACGCTTAACTACGTCGGAACATATCTCTAGCCTAGACCTCTAGATGTGATTCATTAGGTTCCAAATGCTCCTTAGGTTGATTGAATCAATTTTAAGGTTGATCTTGAATTATGTCTCTGTTTTAAATTCTTACCGATGTCACCTGAACCCCTAAGATGCGGCTAAATGAGAGAATAAATCATTCATTTCGATGAGAACTACGTTAATGAAGAAGAAGGAAACTCATGCAATCAACGTAGAAAACAAAACAAATGCATATAATGACATTCATTTTTCTCTTCAAGTGCAAGATCTTAAAGTGAAACAAAAACTTCACAATTTCTTTCCTTTCACTAAATGCACTTAGAAGGGAATCGAAATGAAAATTTTCATTTTCTAAAGAGAAACGAAACAAAAATATTTTTTTATTTTTCTTATAAGCACAATGCAAAATGTAGAATGTAAACCAACAACAATGCTTTGAGTACTAATGAAATCTCTCGAAACGCATACAAGAGGCAAAGATTCGAAAATCAAAGAGAGACCCAAACTAGTTTCCTCAAAAACCCTTCATCTACACATTGATCAATCACTCAAAGAAAATAAACTTCAGTTGAAAAAAAAAAGTAATTGTGATCTATGCTTGATAGCGAAAGGAAACTAAAATGCACTCAAGGTTGACACTTGAAAATTCTACTCTCGAGAACTGACCAAAAGACAAACTTTAATAATAATAAAAAGGTCTGAAAGATACAACAATACTTGATTCAACAAGAAGTCTGGAAATTAACAAAGCAAGCAACCACTCAGATGACCCGAAGGCACCTAGAAACCTTAGGATGACAAGGATGCACTAGCTTTGCAAAAGAGACAACCAAAGATGTGAAAATTGAATCAAAATTTTCGTAGGACAAGAGTTATTCAAAAAACAAAGAAAACTCATAAGGATAAGACCCACTGGCTAACCAAATGAAGGAAACCCTAAAAAAGTTATACACAGAAATCAACGCGGTTGTTAAGTTGCAACCCACGCTGGAAGAGGAAAAGTGCTACTGTGCAAATGCATTCAGTGCCGATCAGCACGATTGTCAGAAAAATACTAGCATCGATCAAGAAGAAGACTTAAAAATAAAAGGGTTTGCTAACATGACACCAGGCTTATCACTTCAACAGAGAGATAAATGTATGTAAGTAGTTACAGAAGCTACAAAGACAGGGAGATGGACACTCGACGAAAATTGATGACAAAACAAAAAATCGAAAATCGAAAATAGGAGACTTAAAGGCTAGCACTCCCTAGTGGAGTCACCAATTTGTTATGCAGCAAAATCCTCTCTACGAATAGAGACGATCCCTCTAGCCCTAGGATGGGTCTAGTAACAACAGGGAACAACTAGAAGCCTACTTTCTTAGATTGTAAATGTATGCAGATCGTGAATAGATCACCTACCTCGATATGATGTTGTTCCTTGCTTGAATCCTTTGATCCTTCGCACTCCGTAGTCAAATCCTCACTGTCGTCGGCGCTTCGTTACCTACACAAGGGATCAAACAATAGAAAATGTGAAAACATAAAAATATATCTCGCATAAACAATCTTCCTATTTGATCAAGGAGAACTAAGAATCCAATCATACATTAAAGACAAGAATGGAAAGCAAGAATAAATTGTATTATATTAACATAGAGGGGGGGAGTTACAACCTGCGCCTTGATGTCACAGCTATCCTTCGATGGGTCTGGATCCAGGCACGTCTCCAAAGTAGTCATTTCAACTGGATATGAAGGGCAAAAGTTCTCAACTCTCGCTCGATACCTATAGCAACAAATATCTCTCTGCTATTCTTCTATGTCAGTTCTAACTAGCGGAGCTATGTGAGGATGTCGATTTTGTAACAAGGGAAGAGGGAACATGGATCCACTTAAAGTGGGGAAATGGGTTATCCCTTTGGGTGGTTCCACTTTTGTAGGAACAAGGAGCCCAAAGG
Source organism: Pinus albicaulis (assembly GCA_034641835.2). Taxonomy (NCBI): domain Eukaryota; kingdom Viridiplantae; phylum Streptophyta; class Pinopsida; order Pinales; family Pinaceae; genus Pinus; species Pinus albicaulis. The sequence goes on along the minus strand of CM076574.1, from coordinate 1,265,931,378 downwards.
GAGAAGCTCGACTCTATCCTCAGGAACAAACAACCAGCTCTCTGCCATGAAGCTTCTAGATCTCGAAGCTTCACTTCCATTTTTAAAAAAATTTCTAGAAGAGGATCGGCATGGGTATGATTCTCATTCTAGCACCGACTAGCACTGCCCAAGACCAAAAAATATCCATCGGAGCGAGAAAGACATGCAGAGGGCGCGCTGCTCCAGATAACCATGTTTTTAAGGAGCTGCTTCAGGAATGGTCAGCAGAGAGTTTACTCATTATGTTGTAAGGGATATAATGGCACATTTTCATGATGGAAAATAGACACAGGGGTCACTGTTAAAGGTCTTCGGGATCAGGAACTGGGAGCATAGGGACAGTGACAAATTGTTGTGTAACAAATTTATTGTTATTTCTATGGTTAGGAGAAAATTATTTCCATTGAAAATTCACTATTCTTGGTTATTGGTTTGGTTGACCTTTTGATTCTTTACTAAAATTTTCTTTGTTAACCTCAAGATTTCTTACACGAGCTTGTGAATTGAATTCTCCTTTTACAATTTCATGAAATTCAAGACCATATTTAATGGAGGGAGACCTTTGACTATTAAGAAGATTATCCAATATCTTTGAGCTATCTTGAAATCTCAATTGCTTATCTTTATCTGCTAATTTACCTTCTAGTATACTTACCTCAACCTCCTTTTCTCCTTTTTTCTTTTCCAATTGATTTTTGAGCTCAATGATCTCCTTTTTAAGCTCATTTTCATGCTCCTCAAATACTTGAAGTATCTCCTCATATCGTTTGTGTTATCACTATTAAAAAAAATTCCAAACTTGGACAGTTTGCTTTGTTCCTAGTCATAGTTTTTTAGATAGGTGTGAAGTCATGCTAAGTTTTTAGGGGCCAAGTGATAAGGTTAGAATCTCATTTCCATTCACAAAATAAAGTCTAGAAACCTTATTTCATACATTGACAGTTTTATACCATGTTTGGAAAGTCAAATTTTAAACCATTTAAAAAAATAAATTATTAAGCCACGAAACCACGTTTTCGTAGCGTAGACAGTGTTAAAAACTGCTTTTGTGCTACGAAAACGCTGCTCATTTCGTAGCACAAAACCCTGAATTTTCATTGAGCGTGCTACGAAATCAGGGATTTGTAGCATGTCTTATCAGTTATCAAATCCACCAGAATTTCGTTAATCATTCATGATTAGGTGTCAGCCACGAGTCTTTTCTCACACATGTAGCCATTCATAGCCATCATAACATTCGTTTGAGGTCATTTTTCTTATGTCATTTTCAAATTTGAAAGGGGTTGGTTTTGGTTTTATTGTATCATGCAAGAAACACATGATTCATACCCTTCCCGAATGGTAAGCTCAAGGTAAGTAGAAAACTAAGCTTCTCTTTCATTCATCAAGCGAGGCATTGTCTCTAATCAAGCGAGGCAGTTTACTCTGAAATCAAGTGAGGATGTTGGTTACAGGTTTTTAAAAAAAATCACATAGGAAATTCAAGAAAAGGATGATAGAGGAAAGAAAGAACCACAGGTCAAGCCACTGTTTAAGGACAGAGCCTGAAAGCATAGAGGCTCTTACCAAAGACAAGTCAGTTGAGGAAGCCTTCAAGAAGACAAGATGTTGGAAGTTCTGTGAAAAATTTCAGGGAGGTCATAATCAAGTGAAAAAATATTTTTCTCTTCATTTCAAAGGTTCGAATACAAAGGTTGGTCTCTTAAACTTGAAAATTTCCCCTGAAATTAAAGCATCAGTGATAGAGATTCCAAGGGGAGAAGAAAGATGGTTCAAAAATTTTAGGTTTGAGATGGAACCTTGTAATTTTTTTCTGAAGCCAGGGTTTGAAGAGACAGATTTAACTAAATCAGTGCCAAGAAGCTACATCAAGAACACCTATGCTAATCTGGTCTACAACATTCAAAGGTGTCTAAGACTAAAGAAAAGTCACCATCAGAAACCAGTGACCCTGTAGAGACAAGATCAAAAATATTTGTCAAATTAAAACCCAGAAAGCAAGTTAAGGAGCCAAAGATAAAAACATCAGCAATCATTCAAGAGACTCCTAAACCTGCACAAAAGAAGACAAATAAAGTTAAGGAAACAGTACAGGAACAGTCAACCAGAAAATCAGCCCAGAAAATATTGACTAGAAGTCAAATAGCAAAGGAAAAGGGAAAAACAGTGGTTTCAGAAGAAGATCTAGGTTTAAAGGGTAGTTTGAATGATATTTTACAGCCTATTGATATTGAGGAATCTCCTTTAGTTCAGGAATATTTTATAATATTGGATGAAGGGAAATCTAAGAAGATCAAATCTTCCAAAAGGCTGGATTTTGATGATGAAATTTCAGTGTTTGTGTTCAATCCCAAAAAGCCACTAACTAGGAAATAAAAAAGGTTGCAAGGGCTGGATATGGAGTTAGATAAAGCTAGGGAAGTTTCAAATTTTTATGAGGAGCCCATAGACCTCTCATCACCAATGCCTGAAGGTGACAAAAACAGTGTTTTCAACACTCAAAGAGAAAAGAGTAGTTATGAAGGAATTAAAGAAAAGTTGAGACTAGCAAACCTTGAAATTTCTAAGCTTAAGAAGAAAGCAAGAGCACATGCTATTGAGAATATAAACTTCAACAGAATAAGGGCTCTGTGGGAGGTTGAAAAATCTTCCAAAATTGAAACAGTCAGCAGTGAAGCCCAGTACTTTACTTGGACTGTCCCTGCAATCAAAGAGGCAAGATTTATGAGGATGATCAATGTTAAATTGAGGGCTACCAACAGGAGATTGAAGAGGCAGATTGAAGATCTTGAAATTCAATTGACAAAGTCTGAAGGTCAGCTACAGTACAGGTAGACCAAGAGCAGTGAGTGACAAATCCTTAGTACAATTTTTTTTTTGAAGGACATCACTTTTTGAGGACTTTGAAAAAGTTGAATTATTTTGATTGTTAAGGCTTATTAACATCAAGGAAATCATTAAAAAGTGAAAATACTCTTAAAATCAGAAGATTGTGAAAAAACTATGTAAAAGGGACATACACAGCAATTTTGTAGCACGCTACGAAACTGCTGTAGGTGCATTTTTGAACATTTTTATAAGGGTTTTGAGAGATAACAAAGCTTCATTTCCAAATTTTGTTGTTGGTGGTGGTTGGAAAGGGTTCACAAATGAAATTCCAAGTCTCAAGGAAAAAGAAAGTGGATGGTTAAGAAATGTTTACAAAGATACAACTACTCATTTCGTAGCCCAGTCATACCATTTCTCCTTTAACTTTTTCAAAGGCTTAGTTTGTGTACAGGTGGAAGGGCATGGTTCCATGGAAATGATAACACATGTTCACTTATCTTAAAATTCAACATTTCCAGCAAAAAGGGTTCGAATATCATCAAAGAAGGAAAAGGCTAAATTATAGGAAACATGTCCCCTGTTTTGTAGGGAAAATAAGATATGAATCAGCATGATAGCATAACAAGATTGCAGGCATCATCAAGGTCGAAGAGATGGAGGAAAAATTTTCAGAGATATTATTTAAGTTCTAGATAAGGTTGTTTAGATATAATAAGAAGTTTTACTCCTATTTGTATTAGTACTTCTAAAAGATATAGTTAACTGTCAGATGTAATTATGAGTCTGTTTTAGGAGTAGATAGGTGTCAATCTAAGAAATTTGAATTCTCCTCAAGATGGATAAGGGAATCCAATATTGTAATGATGAATCTATAAGAGACATGAGGTCGAATTCCTCAAGGCTGGCAATTTTCATTAACAAGCAAACTATGTCACTATAGCAGACTATGTGTTTTTATCTTAATACAGATATTGGCTTACTACTCAGGATTCAGAAAGAGTTTTTAACGTTTGATCTTCCTATGGCTTTCCTTATCTACCTATTTGCAGTGGTATGAACATATGTTACTTAGAATTCATTGGAAAATGCTCTAACTTCCTACATATGTTTGTAAACTGTGTTTTGTTCACTCTGTTACTGTTTTGCTGATATATCTAAAAACTCTGAAATGCCCTGACTTACATGATAAGCTAATTTTGATGTTTTGTGGAAACATACCTTGACTCCATAGCCCAATAGATGTTTTTTGATCAATAATTCAACCAGTCATACACTTTTATCCAATTTATTCTTAGAGTTAGCCATCTAATCCTTAAATCAAAATCTTAAACCTAGTGAGAGAGCCCTCTCAGGTTAAGGAGGCTAAGCCTCAACTAAAACTCTAGTTTGAAATAGTTACACTGAGGTAGCCTGATCAGCAGCCTATCAGATCCTATTTTGGTGATAACAGTTTGTTTGAATTTTCAAGACCAGTTTTGAGAGAGATGGTCTCTGCTTCAAGTCCTTCACAATAACTTATTGCTGCATCTTCTTTAGTTTTTTTTGCCTCCTGTAGCTGAGAAATTTCTTTTCAAGTTCATTTCTCAATGAAGCTACTTCATCCTCCATTCTATTACATTAATATTCCTTATTTCTTTCTTATTCCTTCTTCAAATTTGTGTCCTTCTTCCAACTGAGTTTAACTTGATGATCTCTTCTTTGTAGGTACAATCGCTTTCATAAAAGAGTTGTAGTAACTTTTGATGATCTATATTATCATCTGAGAGCCTTTTAAGCTATGCTTTTAGAGCCATTATTTTTTAATTTGATTTCTCTACATAATTATTATCTTCACTTGAATCTACCCATGAGAGAAATTTCAGTTTATTTACTATCATCATCACTACATGTACAAGTAAATGGATTACAATTATAATAAGATCCAATACCTGATGATTATTGATCACTATCTTCACCATATTCTTCATTCTTGGTCAACAGAAAATAGGGTGCTCCTTAATCTGAATATTTGTTGCCATCTTTCAATATAGTTTGTCCTTGATATTTGAATGCAAAAATTGCCATGACGTTGGATACATCAATGTCACTTATTTCTTGGCTTGACCTCTTCCAACGTGTTTCCTTATTATTTTTCTTCTTTCCCATTGTTCCTAATCCACTCTCAAGCGGTTAAGATTCTAATGGAATGAACTTCTCTAATACCAATTATTACGAAAAATACTAAGGAGGGGGTGAACCAATATTTTTTATTTCAATTTAATCTTCAATTTCAAATTCATAAATTTTGTGCACCACTTTTTTTCAAACAACCCGCATGTGTACACGCCTTCAGTGAACTAAAACTATGTATATAAAGATTACTAGTTTTTCATAATTCCCATTAGATGTTTAACTTGACCAATGTATCATGATTTCATTAGTAATTCATTATTTATTAACCATGAGCAGTAAGAGAAAAATCAACCATCACACATAATCAACACATCCACACATGAGGGCAATGGGATTTTAGGTGGAAAACCAATGTGGGAGAAAACCACCGTTGTTGTCATCTATGTATTTTTATTCTTATTTATAAATAAATCCTCTTACAATTTTGTATTGGTGCAGACTCTTACCAACATGTAGGCTCCTACCTACAGGAGGCTACAGCCTCCACGCGTTCTCCAACACCCACTAGAAGGGAGCTCCTACCCCTTCACTGAAAGCTACAACCCTCAGCACCTCGTGGGCCACGTTTCATAATATTTCATACTGGATCCACCTGTCTCAAACCATTAAAACATGCATACCACCTTTCATCATATTTTCAAAATGGATCCACTTGTCTCAAACCATTAAAACATGCATGCCACCTTTCATCATATTTTCAAACTGGGCCCACACCCAAAAATATGATCAATACCAATATACCAATCAACCAATCATTGATACTAATCAATCAATACAGAACTAATATGCAATCATTACAAACCCTGATCAAAGTTACCTCAAAATATATATGTGACTATTCTGATGCATATCCTCATATATATGTGCTTCTTATGCATAAAACTTGCGTAAAAATCTCAAATCACTGAATATTGAAACATTGTCAAACTGAATCACTGTATTGACCACAGAATCACTCTGTAATATATGTACCATCAAACATGTCATCTAAAATATTTCCATAATAATCATATTGTAATTAACTTGACATCAACAACATATTTTAAAAGTAAGTTTCCATCAAGGACAACACATTAGCCATAATGCCAACAATCCATGAAACTCATTATGAGAACAAAATGAATGTGAACCATGATTTTAGAGACTCTAGCCCAAGGATGAATATTGACCATATTCTAGAGATTGATATGAGGAAGTTTGATGGCAATGATCTGGTAACATGGATACTACAGACATAGCAATTCTTTGATCTACATGATGTGTCATACACACAAAAGATACACATTGCATCTTTATATTTAGAACCCAATCCATTTGTGTGGTATCGATGGCTTTATTCTCGTAAATCAATTATCACTTGGAAAATTTTTACAGAGGAATTGATAGCACATTATGAGGATGTTAACATCAAGTTTGAACCTTTAGTTCAAGGAAATATTTATTAGTTCATTTTTGCAAAGTCATAGTTATGTAAAGGGGCTATTATTTTTTTGTGAAAATTGCTATCTAAGCCTATGGATATGTCTAATTTTATTTTTTACCTAACCCTACGCTTATCCTAAGTTTTTCACAGTGCATTTAACCTATCATAAACCTAAACCTAGTGCTATTAAATATTTTTTAGCATGGTGCTATGAAATATTTTCGTAGCGCTCACCAAAAAATTTGAAAACATGGTTTTCGAGCTTCCAACGACATTATTTCAAGCACCCAAGTGTTTGTTCATAAATTCTTAGCCATTTTCATCCATGATTTGACAACTAGCAGCATTTGGAAGCCCAAGAGAGTCATTGAAAATCAAACCCTTATATGCCCTATTTACCCTAAAACAACATTTTTTCAACAAACCCATATTTTTAATTGCAGTGCGTACGAAGCTTTTTGAGCATTTTATACCATTCGGCTAGGGTGTTTCAAGGTTGGGAAATGTGTTTGTAGCATCAGATATTTTACAGTATGGGTTGATCCGATCATGTGAAGAGGTTTGAATCTGATGGTATGTATTTCTAGGTCTATCCAGAGATCTTAGTTCTTTTCAGAAATGTAGGATGGGAGCCAGTGTTCCAGCACTTCAATGGAAGTTGGTGCCATGATTTCATATATTCCTTTGATGGTAGCACTGCGAGAATCAAGACCCTACAGTTCCCTGCCATAGAGAAATCCATTACTGAAGCAACAAGTTTTCCAACTGAGGGTGACAGGTGGTTTAAAAAATAGAGGTTGCAGAATGTAGACTTGAATTTTTTCCTGAAGGAGGATTGTCAGACTCAATATTGGAATGTAGGGGTCCTCCAAAATATACTAAAGCCCGAATTTTCTACTACGCTCAGAACTGTACAAATATTCTTCACCTATGAAGGCAGGTATTCTAAAGCTTACTTGTATCATATGAGGTTTCTTTTTCATTTGGAAAGTTTTAGCAAGATGAATTTACCATATTTCCTTCACCAAAGTTTGTTAAATATGTGCACCAAAGCAAGAAAAAGACTTGAGCTACAACCCCATGATATTTTTCATCACGATCTAATTAAAATATTATACACTCATGAGTTAAATAAACAAGTGGAGCAGTTGAGGTAATTGAGAAAAAGAAACCTAAGACAACTTGCACCTAGAAGATTAAGGAGAGGCCAAACCAGAGTTTCTTCCCAAACCCTAGCTCATGAAACCAAGGGAGAATCTAGTCACATACCTCTTGAAAAATGATGAAACCCATGTGAAAGAACCATATGTTAAGGTTTATGAAAGGAGGACTAGAAGCCAATAGAAATTGATGGTAGAGGAAGAGGAAGCAAAACATAGAGCAACACAAAGAAAAAAAGGCAAAAAGAAGATAGAAACAGAGGATGAAGAAGCTGAGATAGAACCTAAGGTTTATGGCCCAAAGACATCACACTTTCCCTACTAATAAGATGCAACTAAATTTAAAGGATAAAATGAACCCTAGGCTAAAAGAAACAATGATTATTGATGCTGAGGAGGAAACTATGCAAGATTCAAAGAGCAGAAAGAGACAAAGGAAAATATAGCAAGTTAACAGAAAGAAGGAAAAAACCATAAAAGCTGCCAAAATCAAACAGAAACCTATTAGAAGGGTAAAAAGGAGTCAAAAAAATCTATACCTTCTTGCTCAGGCTATAGAATCCATGGAGCAATGATCAGTTTACTTCATGGGGTAGAGAAATACACAAACCCTAGTTTTGGTGCACAAACCCTAATGGTCCCTCAACATTTTGGCCTACTAAGTTTAATATTTTTTTATAGTATTTATTTTTTTCTAGTTTAGACTAATCCTAATCACCCACGGGTTTTGAACTGGTGACCTTGTAGATGGAGTTCCTTAACAATGCACCCCATCACTGACTGCTCAACACCACGTAGGAATTTTTTACAGTAAATTATTTTTGATATGTTGTGGTAATATATCAAAGGTTTTTATGGCTGAGGCAGTACAAGTCAACATGAGGAAAGAAAGAATTGAAAGGAGCAAGTAGTTACAGAGTCAGTTACACAATTTCAACATAATTTACAAGTTCATGCACCAATTTCTACAAGGATGGAAGACGAGTTTCAGTTCAAGATGTCAAGCCTACAAACAAGTGAACAGATCCATATCCTATAATGCAACAGTGATTTCATCCTTGTTCCAAGATACTAGCAGGAGATACGCACAACAATTCTAAAAATCTGTTTTGACCAATGATATATGCTAAATTGAGATCCGAGTAGCTAAGATGATAGGATTATGATTATTTTTGTTAATTAAACTTTCAAAATTATGTAGATATCTTGTAATTACTGCTACCAAAATGTGAGGAGCTTATCTCTATTGTATTTTTCCTATATATTACATGAGAAATATGGAAAAAAGGTTGGTTTTCTAAAAAAGAATAGCCATTGTCTGTGTGTTGAAAGCTTTATTAATCTACAGTTTTCCAAGATTAGTAGATTTGGATAAGTGATATAAAGATTCATGTGATAGTATGTCTTAGTATGTATTCTTTGTATGTTTCAATGTTTCTTTCTTTGTAATCTCATTTGAATGTATGGTCTTCTGAGTATTTGAGTAAGAGTAATTGATTCAGAATTCATCCATGGTTTGATGCTCTGAGTTAATATATTCAAGTATTCTCATCTCTATCCTTTAAAGCTACTCTAGGATTCATTTTATATGCCTTACTATAGTGGATTGTTCTCTTGTTTTCTCCCTCCATCTATAATGATGACAAAGGTCTAGGATGTGTTATTTACCTTACCTTTATCAATCCTGATCAGACAAACGATATCTTGGTAAATTGACATAAACCCTAGCTTCTTAACTCCATTACCTAATGGACTATCTCCCTTAGGCCCAACCAAACCCTACATCTACACACAGAACTAAAGATCTAGCAATTTTGTAAAAGTATAGTCAGTTGTTGACTGAGTGATTAGACTATCAGAGAGATCCCTCTCTGGATTGAAGGGGCTAGCCTTCAATCTATAAGTTGGATTGCAAAGGTTACCTTAGAAACTTCTCTCTTGCAACTAAGAGGACATTTTTGAGTGATAACAAAGGATACATAGAGAAATACCTTCTTTAGCCAATTGATAAATCTTAAACTAAAAGGTTCAATGGCAGAGCACATTGAGGACTTCCAAAGATTGACTATCAAGGTAAATTATATTCCATAGGAGCATATGATTAATGTCTCATAGGGACTTTAAAAGATAAAATCCAACATGAGGTTCACCTTTGGGAGCCTAATTGATTGGAAAATGCATTCAAGGTGGCAAGAATAGTTGAAAGCAAAATTATGGCAACAATGAAGTCTACTACTCACAAATATAAATATGGAAGTGTTGTTCCTAGCCTCCCACAACCTACAAAGTTGATGCGACAACAAATTCAGGAAAAAGGAGAAAAAGAACTTTGCTACAGTTGTGATAGCATGACAAATATTTTGAAAAAAGGACAACAAGGTGTAATTGCACAATTATGCTCACTACTCGATGTTCAAACATCGAAATCGTCCATTTCTCCATATCTCCAAAGGGTCCTGGACAATCATTCCAAGGTATTTGAGACTCCCAAAGGTCTCCCACCTATTCATGATCATGATCATGCTATTTACTTTATTCCATGAAGTGTTCTGCCAAACATTAGACCTTACATATATCCTTATGCCCAAAAGAGTGAAAATGAATGTATGGTTTTAGAAATGCTAGAGGCATGTATAATTCAACCTAGACAAAATTATTTCACTTCTCCAGTAGTATTGTTGCACAAGAAGGATGGATCATGGCATATGTGTCTAGATTATAAAGAGCTCAATAAGCTCACTATTAAAGATAACTTTCCCATTCCTGTCATTGATGAATTGTTGGATGAATTACATGGAGCAATTTACTTCACCAAGTTGGATCTTTGTTCTGGATGTCATCAAATTAGAATGAAGACAAAAGACATTCCAAAGGCAACCTTCAAAACTTATGAAGATTATTATGAATTTTTGGTCATGCCTTCTGGCCTTACTAGTGCACCTTCCACATTTCATGGTTTGATGAATTATGTTGTCAACCCTAGAGATAGCCTTGAGTTGCGAAAGACCAGTGCCTAGGACATCTTATACAGCAAGGAGCATATGATATAACACGGGAAGTTATCAGAAAAGGCTCTCATGCTATATTTAGTAACAGGAAGGTTTAATTTGAATGGGACTGAGATTTTCAAGACTTTGGCACATGGAAAGAAACACTGCAGGGGAAAATCGTGAAACTCTAACACGAATGTATCAGACAATTCAAAGGCAGCTTACTGCAATGAGGGCTGGATTCTAACTACTTCACAGAGATGAATAATCAGAAAGTATTTACTGCGTATGAAGAGTAGAGAGAATACTAACTGTTGTTGAGACAATATCCAGAAACAAATATCAGCATGCGATGGGCTTACGAAATTAAGAATCCACACATGACAATAGCATTTAAAAATAACATCTCATAGCAGCTAATATAGCAGAAGTATGGATGAAGTGAAAATGGAACAGTATATCATGCATGAGCCATATTTAAAGTGCCAAACAGGTTCTAGCATAAGTATCAACTAGGATAAATTCATACCAAAACCAGTGGGCTACTCACATTCCAAAACATGATACAAGATAAATGGATGTAAATGAAATGAACAGCTAAACTATAACACATAGGAAATATTTACAAATTGTAAAGCACCAAGACCAGAATCCTCATTAAAGATAGAACTCCTCATCACTGAAACCCAACGGGCTCTTTGCATTCATATTAAAGCTTCAACAAAATGCATACAAAAACTCTTTCACAGTATGTTCTTTTTAAAATCTGGAACCCTTTTTTCTCTTTAGTTGCTGCTTATATAGAAGCCTTAGAAACATAAGCGAGAAGATATTTTTGGAAAAAATATCTTCCTCGCGTGCTTGTAATCAGTTTGAGGTCTCCATCAAAAATAACCAAAATTCATGATGAGGAATAGGGGCATCTCATCATTGACAGTTAGGCTCACGGCCATTTTAAACAAAAATATTAAACAACAGTTTTTGACAGAAAGTAAAATGTAGGAGTGGAATGTGAATTCCACTCAAAAGTTAAAAGTAACAAACTAAAATGAAAGTAAAAGGCCACTAGGGCCAAATCATGGATTGACAATGTTCATGGACGAGATGGAGTCGAGGCGGTCGCTGACACAGGTGGCGGAACGTTGGCTGATGAGCTAGCGACCAGGCTGGCATACCGGGTGCATCTCTGCTGACTATCTGCTGCAGGTTCGGGCATTGCTTCAAATCCTTCCACCTTGATATAAGCTTCGGTGAGGTCATCGAAACTTACATCAGTGGGGATTTTATGCTTTACCAGATGGAGGAGAGAAAATTCTTGGCAGAGCGACGAAACAATGGTCTCAGCTTTTAACCAGGTGGTTTTACCTGAAAGTATATCTATCTGGTCCATCTCTTCCTGGAGACGTGCTTCATACCCTGTTAATGACTGTAACATGGTAGGAGTGGTGGGATCCCAGCATGATAGGGGGCGATTAGGTATGAACCATCAAATCCCGAGAGATCAAAGGTTGTGATCTAATCGCATTAGAGCAAAGCGGGGTCGAAAATCCGATGGATAAATGTGAATGAACAGGGCAATGCAATGAGCACCGTTGATCTAACTTGGATGGACAGTCACGATTTGGATCAGCGGATCGCAATCAGGGAAGGCAGCAGGTGACACATTTAAGAACTTGCGATTGGCGATGCACGATTGAGAACCAGCCGTCTGATATGGAACAAGATCGACGGCGGAGACTCAATTGGTGGGGAGACAGACGGGGGTAAAGGAGTGGAGCAGGAGAAATAAGGGCCGTCGGATCAAAGGAAAATCGGCAGCAGATATTACAATAGGAGGATCGCAATCAAGGAGTGCAGTGGATGGAACACTTTAAAAGTTGCGATTGCGATTGGTGCAGTGGTGCGATGGGCGCGACAGGACTTGCGCGGACTGTCGGATCCATATAGATCGATGGAGGGTATTACACCCGCGCTCCACAGACCATAACAACATCGCGTCGAAAAAAATCGAGTTTGCAAATGATTGGGTCCACACTGATCATTTTGATTGCTATAAGCGCCTGGGGCTTAAGCGCTTGGTCTAGAGCGCAGGGTATATGGGGAAGTGGTTTAAGGGGGCTGGCCGAAAGGGGCTTAGCTTGTATATGTAAAATGAATGGTTTTTTGGCCTATTTTCAATGCATTTTAAGGCCAAAAAGGGGTAACGGTAGAGAGGAAAAGGGGGTTATTAAGCCAAACAAAGGGTATTTGTGAGGTTTAAAGGGGAAATAGGATGATTTTGAAGGGTAAGAAGGGAATTAGAAGGGGGGACAAGGGGATGAAAACAGAGGTTTAAAAGGTGTGAAATAGGGGGAAAAGAGGCTTTTTGGGCATTCTTCTTCACAAACAGAGAGGCTTCAAAACTGGGAACAACAATGAGGATTTCCCAAAGGACAAAGGCACAAGGAGGCTTTCAAGGATGATGTGTTTTCAAAGAAAATGCATTCCTTGAAGGCTCAAAAAACGTTTTAGCCCCCCCCCGGAATAGCACATGTGGAAACTCATTTCAACGTGCATGATATAAAGGCGAGCTGTATTATAATATTTTTCGTTTTAAACTTTTTATACCATACCTTCGCTTGTTTGCTTCATGTTTGGAGCCTTTACTTCTTCCTCCCCTTTTTGGACATGTGCTTAGTTATTCAGCCACGTGACTTAGCTTAGCATTGTTTCTCTCCAGCAATTATTTAAACTTTTCACCACGAGTCATGACATTCGATACTGGGCTACTCAAGGTTATCTTTAAAAATGACTAATGTTAACCATATGATCAACAATGGCTCCACCTAGGGATGACACGTTCATCCTTGGGCGTGTCGAGAACTTCGCAGACCACCTGTTAATCTTCTGTGTGGACACCACTCTTCAGCACTTTTTATTTTTCTCTTCATGATTCATCACGACACACACATCATTCAAACTAAGATGAAAACAGAAAACTAATGTACAGTATAATACATTAGGCTCTCTCGACCTGAATCAGAACTGGAAGTAAGGTTTGAGGAACTGATCGTTTACAGGGGCATCGAGCAAGTCTCCCTGTAAATTTTCCAACCTGAAAGTGTTATTTCCCCCTTGTTCCACAATGTTAAAAGGGACGAACCAGAGTGGGTCGAATTTACCATGTTTCCCCTTTTCAGCTCTTCAAATATCCCATCTAAGCACTAAATCCCCAACCTGCAACTTCCTGTCCTTGGCATTCTGATCAAAAAGGTCCTTCATCTTCTCTTGATATTCAGTTAGCCTTTGACTTACCTGGTTCCGTGTTTCTTGTAACTCCACCAGCTGATTGATTCTCCTGGTCACATCATCAGGTTCTTCTTGACTTTCTTGCATGAATCGGGCTACTGGTAAGGCTAACTGTATAGGGAATACTGCCGCCCTCCCATATACTAATTCATACGGGGACTTCTCGATTTCTCTCTTGCTGGTAATCCTGTTGGCCCACAGAGCGAATTTCAACTGGGAATCCCAATTTTTCTAATTTTCATTGATACCCTTCTTCAGTGCCCTCACCAGGGTTTTATTTGAAGACTCTTCCAGGCCATTTTTTTGTGGGTAATAGGTCGTAGAGTGACCTAGCGCAATGTTATACTGCTGGTAGAAACTAGAAAACTTTGCAGACTTAAAGGCCTGTGCATTGTCGGTCACTATCTTGGCAGGGCAGCCAAATCTGGATATGATATTTTCTTCCATAAATTTCATTACCACAGCATCTGTTGCATTCCTTGCAGGTATAGCTTCCACCCACTTCGTAAAATAATCTGTGGCAGTTAATATCCACTTATGCTGACCACTTGATGGAGGATGTATTTCACTGATAAAGTCAATTCCCCATTTCTGGAATGGTTCATCCACGTGAACAGGGATCATGGGCAGAGGTGCCAACTTCTGTCTTTCAGAAAATATTTGGCATTTCTCACAAGTTATAACCCGGGAAAACACATCTCCAAAGACTTTGGGCCAGAAGAAACTAGCCTTCAGGATTTTGCGAGCAGTGGCTCTCCAACTTTAATGACCCCCACAGATTCCTTCATGAAATTCGGCCATTATACTCTCAACCTCGTCTTCTGTGAGACACAGGAGTAGGATGCCTGAGGGATCTCACCAGTACAGCCGGCCATGGGCAACTATGTACTTCTGTGATCTCAACCTTAGTGTTATGTATTTAGCTTTATCACAGCTAGGAGGGCAGCTGAGTGTTAGAAGGTATTCCACTATCTCTTTGTACCACGGGCTGATGAGGTACTTCATCTGTGTCTTCTGAGTAGCTATCTCAACTCCCTGTTGCTCTTCTTTCTTCTCAGACTCCTCATTTGCTATCATGGACAGTTTATACCCATAGCCTAATAGTTTGATTCGGACAAGATTTTGGCTAACCCTTGTCCCTTGATCAATTTGGTAGGATGGATGTCTAGCTCATACTCTTGTATTTTGGTAATCCATTTCCCTCTCTTCCCTTCGCTATCTCCTTGGATAAGAATATCTTTTACAGCTACTGTAGGCACAAATGCAGTGATATGGGACTGCAAGACATACATGCAAAATTCTTTAAGAAACTTCACCAGGGCATATGTCTGCTTTTCTAATATGTTATATTTCAGCTCTACATCACGGAGCACCTGACTGAAGAAAGCGATGGGCTGCTCATACCCTTATTCATTTTTCTGCAATAAAACTCCTGCCACTATATGAGGTGATGCAAATGAAAAGATCATGAAAGGTTTGGCATAGTCTGGTCCAGCTAGCACAAGGGCTTCTGCAAAGGTATTTTTTATCCTGGAAAAGGCCTCTCATGATTCCTGAGACCACTTTACCTCGTTATTTTTCTTCAGCATGTCGGTTATATGTCTAACTATCTCTACATAGTTAGGGATAAACCTCCTCAGAAATTTAATGCGCCCTAGGAACACCTGCACCTCCTTTTTATTTCTAGGAAGAGAAATGGCATTTATAACTTCTACTCTCTTAGGATCTATTTTTACCCCATATTTGGTCACAATATGTCCCAAAAGCTTGCCCTCTTCCAATGCAAATAAAGACTTCTGCGGGTTGAGAGAGAGGCCATACCTTCTGCACTTCTCGAAGGTTCTACGCAAGTGTTCAATGTGCTCTGCATCATCTTTTGAAAACATAGTAATTTCGTCCAGATATACCACCACAAAATTATCTTGCTCCCCAACAAAGGCAATGTCCATGGCCCTTTGAAAAGTGGCGCCTGCATTAATCAACCCAAAAGGCATCCGAGCATACATAAACGTACCCCATGGTGTGGTATAGGCAGTCTTCTTCTGATCTTCTGGTAGTACAGCCACCTGATTATAACCCGAGAATCCATCCATCATCGACATCCGAGAAGCTCCTACCACTTTCTTCAGGATGTGATCCATCTTGGGCAGTGGATAATTATCCTTTAAGGATGTCCGGTTTAAATTTCGGAAATCAACACATAGCCTTATTTCTCCATTCTTTTTCCGGACAGGGACTAGGTTTGCTACCCACTCAGAATACCTCAATGGCACAATGATTTTGGCCTTCAACAGTTTCTTAATTTATTTCTCAATGGAGGGAAGCAGCAAGGGATTTATCTGTCTAAACTTCTATTTATGTGGTTTCGCATCTCCCTTTAGTGGAATTTTATGCTGCATGATGCTGATTTCAAAGGTTTTTAGGTCTTGATAAGACCATGCAAACACATCTTTGTATGATTGGAATAATTTCTGGTAGAGCTCTTTATACTCCTCTGGGACTTTCTTGGATAGTTTCACAATTTTGGGGTCAGCATCAATACCAAGGTTAAGATCTTCTACCTGATTTTCCTCTACAACTTTATTTGGCTGCAGTGGGACATCGTTCCTATTAAACAACCTTTCTAGAGGTACTAGTCCTCGGGGTATAACGTTGCCCTTTAGTTGCAGAACTTTATGGCCAGCCACATTTTCTTCCCATTTGTTTTCTGAAATGTCCTCAGCTTCTTCTTCTTCACAAGCATCAATTTCCATGTTGGAGAATTCCCCAACTGTTTCCAGGAATATTTTCACTTGTTCTTCATCCTCGAACACCTGCCAATGTTTGATGTTATCTGGGATTGATGGTCGATATCGTACCTCAATTTTGTATCTTAAGAGAGGGTTTTGAGGTGGACGGAAAGTACTGGCAGCAACTGCAAGGGAGTCTGCCATCCTATTCTGCTCCCAGGGCATGAACTAAATATTAAATGCCAAGAAAAAATTCTCCACCATGTCCCAAACTTCGTTCCTATAAGTCCTCAACCTAGGATGTTTGGTTTGACATTGATTCTTCACTTGTCTAACCACCAGTTCCGAATCCCCCAGAACCTTTAAAATTTGTATGTTCATGCTCCTGGCTCTCTGTAACCCTAACAGAAGCGTTTCATACTCGGCTACATTATTAGTGGTTTCATACTCTAGCTTGAAAGACAATGGGACCCATTGGCCTGTAGGAGAAATCAATAATACTCCACCCCCATTATCTTCTCTAGAGTTTGCTCCATCAAAATGAAGTGTCTAGATTCATGCTTCATGGCTCTCTATGGACTGCTCGGTCTTGATCTGGCAGAATGATGGTTCATGAGCGTAATCTTGATCTTCTTCCAGCATTAGACATGAGAAATCTCCCTCCTTACTATAAACTGGAGAATTAACTGAGTTGTCAGCCTTGGCAACCATCTTGACAAATCTATTTTCCCGGTACAACCTCCTCTCCTAGCCACCAAAAACCGAGATAGTAGCATAGGTCAAGTCCAACTTGATTGACCCACCAATTTTAGTCCCCCAAGACCTTGACAGCAACATGCTGAAGCGAGCTGGGATGTCAGCCACCACAATGTCCATCACCACACTTTTTGCTGGGATTTGGGCCAAATTGACCACCAAATCCTTGATCATACCCAGGCATTTAACTCTTTTGGAATCAAATGAATAAAGGTCCTTGTATGGACGAGTGATTTGTAATCCTAGTTGTTCCATGACTGATAGAGGCAATAGATTATGGGAAGCTCCCAAATCTAACATACAGTTATGTAATAGCAGGTCATGAATCACTAGAGACACATAGAAAGGAGGAGTAGAAGCATCTAATTCCTCAACATGTGGGCCAAATACAACCATGGGTCTTTCATCTTGAAGGTTCAGACTGTCTGGAATATGTGTTACTTCTGGGGGAAGCATAAAGGATGTGACCTGAGACTGATATGCAGGCTGCTTCAACAATTCGGTCAAGGGAACTGGGGAGGACTTATCTACTAACATCTCTTTTGACTCTTTGCTTTGGACAAGGGGTTTGACTTCCTTTCTGACTGACTTAACATTGGGGGGAGTAACAACTTGTGAAGAGGAAGGAATTTGATCAGCAGACTGCAAAGATTCGTTAAGAAGCCTCTTACCTTTGTCTGTGGTCCTTTGAGTTGTTGTCTCCTTTTGAGCAGATGCTTCCTCATGAGGTGCATCTTCCTCTTGATCCTGAGTGCGAGTTCTCTTCCTAGAAGATCTGAGGTCATATCTTCTATTAAATTGTGCTTGCATGAAATCGACAAACTGCTTGCAGTAGTCATCGATATCAGGATCTTCGGTGCTTTCATTAGCTCTTTCTTCCTCTTGTGATGGAATCTCCACTTCATCACCTTCTTGTAGGGGACATTCTACTTCGTCACTATTTGAAAAAGCAAGGTATGCCTCCTCTTTCTCATAAGTGGCGTCTTTGGTGGGACCATCTACCTAACCTTCCAAGTACATAGGGTGTGGTACCTGATCTTGTTGCTCCTTTCGTTCCCTTTACAGTATCTACAAGGGTGGTTTTCTGTACCAAGGGTTGTAACCCTTGTTTGGGGCATTCTGGAAATTCTTGGAGGAAGAATTCTTGGCCTCTAGTTCAAGTTTGACCAGCTTACTGGAAAGATTCTTAATCATTTTGTTCATTTCCTCAATTCTGTCATTAGCTGAGTCTATATCTTGGCTAGAGGTAGATACCTCCTCTTTGCCCTTTCTTCTAGTATCTTCTTTAGATTTTCCCTTTGATTTACCAGTGGAGGAAAAATTTGCCTCCAACTCTAGTGCATATGTTTGAGCATCATCTAGGGTGGCAAGTTTTCTTTCTCTCAGAGAGAAACCGAATTCTGAGTCAAAAGCTGCCACGAAAACAACTTTAGCAATGGTTTGATGAGGTTTCATATCAGCAGGAAGGCTCAAATACAATTTGTTAAACCTCTTGATGAACTCTGACACCCCTTCGTTATGTCTTTTCTTGAGTGTGTTAAACTTAGTAAGACAATGTCCATGATCTTTTTTCTCCCCCCATTTTCTGAGAAAAGCATCTTCCATTCCTTCCCAAGTGGTGATGGAACGGTCTCCCAAAGTCTTAAACCACTTTCTGGCTCCGCCATCAAGAGATTGAACAAACAGTCTTAAGACTACATCTAGATGCTCCACATTAAAGTTCTCTGCAAAAGAACATAAGACCTCAAGATGTTTTTGAGCTTCAATCTCATTTTCCCCATTAAATCGGGGTAAGATCTTCAGATAGTCCTGTGGCATATCATTCAACACTTGAGGTAATGCCAGGGGGGCATACTTATTCAACAAGAAGCCAGGAACATTGGCCATTGGGGGAGGTGGGGGTAGTGCAAGATTTTGAGGTGTAAAAGGAGGAGGAGGAGGTGGAAGTGAAGTATGAATGACGATAGGAATGTATTGGATAGCAGCTTGAGGTGTTGACGGGAACAATGGGCTGTTAATAGCAGATAATTCAGTGACTTCTTTGACCTCTTCGACCTCAGGAGTAGGGTGGAAGGTGTAATATGTGATATCCCTTGATTCAGCTTCGTCTTTAATTCAGACACCTCCTCGGGGTGGACTATCTGAGTAGTAATCGGTATCTCCCATAGTGGAGTCGGGACCTTGCACTTGGGCAACTTGAGAGGAGGAGGACGGAAAGTCTTCTAAAGAGAATTCAGGGATCTCAGTATGGACTGATTGTGTTTCCCTCCAACTCCTTCTATGTAGGATCTTCTCTGGGTCAGACACAGAAGGTGTCTTTGGCTGAGACGTATCTGACCTCAGGTGTGGCTTACGAGGAGCCAGGACTGCAACTAAATTTTTCTGATAAATGAATGTGGAGTCGCCAAGGTGAGGGATCTACAACTCTCAACTCTCCATGCTCACCTATTTGAAGATTGAATAATATTTTGTCGAGGCCCAGGGATTCAACTTCTCTCAACTTTGATTCCCCGGCAACAGCGCCAAAAAGATGTTGTCAACCCTAGAGACAGCCTTGAGTTGCGAAAGACCAGTGCCTAGGACATCTTATACAGCAAGGAGCATATGATATAACACGGGTAGTTATCATAAAAGGCTCTCATGCTATCTTTAGTAACTGGAAGGTTTAATTTGAATGGGACCGAGATTTTCAAGACTTTGGCACTTGGAAAGAAACACTGCAGGGGCAAATCGTGAAACTCTAACACGAATGTATCAGACAATTCAAAGGAAACTTACTGCAATGAGGGCTGGATTCTAACTATTTCACAGAGATGAATAATCAGAAAGTATTTACTTCGTATGAAGAGTAGAGAGAATACTAATTGTTGTTGAGACAATATCCATAAACAAATATCAGCATGCGATGGGCTTACGAAATTAAGATTCCACACATGACAATAGCATTTGAAAATAACATCTCATAGTAGCTAGTATAGCAGAAGTATGAATGAAGTGAAAATAGAACAATATATCATGCCTGAACCATATTTAAAGTGGCAGATAGGTTATGGCATAAGTATCAACTAGGATAAATTCATACCAAAACCAGTGGGCTACTCGCATTCCAGAACATGATACAAGATAAATGGATGTAAATGAAATGAACAGCTAAACTATAACACATAGGAAATATTTACAAACTATAAAGCACCAAGACCAGAATCCTCATTAAAGATAGAAATCCTCATCACGGAAACCCAACGGGCTCTTTGCATTCATATTAAAGCTTCAACAAAATGCATACAAAAACTCTTTCACAGTATGTTCTTTTGAAAATCTAGAACCCTTTTTTCTCTTTAGTTGCTGCTTATATAGAAGCCTCAGAAACATGAGTGAGAAGATATTTTTGGGAAAAATATCTTCCTCGTGTGCTTGTAATCAGTTTGAGGTCTCCATCAAAAATAACCAAAATTCATGATGAGGAATAGGGGCATCTCATCATTGACAGTTAGGCTCACGACCATTTTAAACAAAAATATTAAACAACAGTTTTTGACAGAAAGTAAAATGCAGGAGTGGAATGTGAATTCCACT
The DNA here is from genome assembly GCA_034641835.2 of Pinus albicaulis. Lineage (NCBI taxonomy): Eukaryota > Viridiplantae > Streptophyta > Pinopsida > Pinales > Pinaceae > Pinus > Pinus albicaulis. The sequence continues at coordinate 1,265,910,434 of CM076574.1, read as the reverse complement.
CGAAAGTTAAAAGTAACAAAATAAAATGAAAGTAAAAGGCCACTAGGGCCAAATTATGAATTGAAAATGTTCACAAACAAGATGGATTCGAGGCGATCACTGACATAGGTGGCGGAACGTTGGCTAATGAGCTGGCAACTAGGCTGGCATACCGGGTGCATCTCTGCTGACTATCTGCTGCAGGTTCGGGCATTGCTGCGAATCCTTCCACCTTGATATAAGCTTCGGTGAGGTCGTCGAAACTTACATCGGTGGGGATTTTATGCTTTACCAGATTGAGAAGAGCAAATTCTTGGCGGAGCGACGAAACAATGGTCTCAGCTTTTAACCGAGTGGTTTTACCTGAAAGTATATCTTTCTGGTCCATCTCTTCCTGGAGACGTGCTTCGTACCCTGATAATGACTGTAACAAGGAAGGAGTGGTGGGATCCCAGCATGACAGGGGGCGATTAGGTATGAACCGTCGGATCCCGAGAGATCAACGGTTGCGATCTAATCACATCGGAGCAAAGTGGGGCCGAAACTCTGATGGAGAAATGTGAATGAACAGGGCGATGCAATGAGGACCGTTGATCTAAATTGGATGGACGGTCATGATTTGGATCGGCGGATCGCAATCAGGGAAGGCAGCAGGTGACACATTTAAGAACTTGCGATTGGCGATGCAGGATTGAGAGCCAGCCGTCCAATCTGGAACAAGATCGACGGCGAAGACTCAATCGGCGGGGAGATGGACGGGGGTAAAGGAGCGGAGCGGGAGAAATAAGGGTCGTCGGATCAAAGGGAAATCGACAGTAGAGATTACAATCGGAGGATCGCAATCGAGGAGTGCGGCGGGCGGCACACTTTAAAAGTTGAGATTGCGATTGGTGCGGTGGTGCGATGGGCGCGGTAGGACTTGCGCGGACCGTCGGATCCGTATAGATCGACGCCGGGTATTAAACCCGCGCTCCACAGGCCATAACACCATCGTGTCAGAAAAAATCAGGTTTGCAAAGGATTGGGCCCACACTGATCGTTCCGATTGCTATAAGCGCCCGGGGCTTAAGCGCTTGGTCTGGGGCACAGGGTATATGGGGAAGTGATTTAAGGGGGCTGGCCGAAAGGGGCTTAGCTTGTATATGTAAAATGAATGGTTTTTTGGCCTATTTTAAATGCATTTTAAGGCCAAAAAGGGGTAACGGTAGAGAGGAAAAGGGGTTATTAAGACAAACAAAGGATATTTGTGAGGTTTAAAGGGGAAATAGGATGATTTTGAAGGGTAAGAAGGGAATTAGAAGGGGAGACAAGGGGATGAAAATAGAGGTTTAAAAGGTGTGAAATAGGGGGAAAAGAGGCTTTTTGGGCATTCTTCTTCACAAACAGAGAGGCTTCAAAACTGGGAACAACAGTGAGGATTTCCCAAAGGACAAAGGCATAAGGAGGCTTTCAAGGATGATGTGTTTTCAGAGAAAATGCATTCCTTGAAGGCTCAAAAAACATTTTAGCCCCCCCAGAATAACACATGTGGAAACTCATTTCAACGTGCATGATATAAAGGCGGGCTGTATTATAATATTTTTCGTTTTAGACTTTTTATACCATACCTTCGCTTGTTTGCTTCATGTTCGAAGCCTTTACGTCTTCCTCCCCTTTTTGGACATGTGCTTAGTTATTCAGCCACATGACTTAGCTTAGCATTGTTTCTCTCCAACCATTATTTAAAATTTTCACCACGAGTCATGACATTCAATACTTGGCTACTCAAGGTTATCTTTAAAAATGACTAATGTTAACCATATGATCAACAAATTCCACTTTCAAACCCTTTCTTAAAAAATTTGTGCTAGCATTTTTTGATGATATATTAATCTACAACAGATCTTGGAAAGACCATGTTCAACATCTTGACATGGTGCTTAAACTATTGGAGGAAAAACAATAATATGAATAATCCCCCAAATGTTTCTTTGGGGTACATGAGGCAGAATATTTGGGTCATATTGTATCTCATGAGGGTGTTAAGGTAGACCCTAACAATATTAAAGCCATAAAGGAATGAAAAATCCCCACAACCCTAGAGCATCTTCAAGGATTTCTCGAGTCGATAGGGTATTATCACAAATTTTGTTATAGGGTATTATCACAAATTTGTTAAGAATTATGGGAAAATAGCAATACCTCTAACAACAATATTGAAGAAAGTTGCATTTTTTTGGACTCTAGAAGAAACTAAGGCCTTTGAACATCTGTTGTGAAACCAGCTCCAAAAATAGAAGAAAAGAGATATCAACGCCTTAGAAATAAGCCACTTTGAGGGGGAAACCTCTAATACATTACATGAATGAACAATTCTTGGATGATACAAATTACAAAACCTCCTTTCTATATATAGGAGTCCATGGGGCCACAATGTAATCCTAGTGGGGCCACGATTTTATCTAGCCGACTAACAATAATAATGTAAAGGCACAATAACAATATTGGGGTTACGGGGGGTACAACAATAACAATAAGGGACTACACTATTAATATAGGGACTTAACATGCCCCTCTCCTTCAAACAAGTGTTGTCCTGAACGCTTGATTATTTCTTGATGTTTCTGTATAAAATTCTCATCCTCCCATGTGGAATATTCTACAAGAAAGTTCTTCCACTTGCTAAGATACTTTGAAATTGATCGTACTTGTCGAGTTCTTGTTTTTGTGACTGCTTCAGAACTTCTTTCGATGTAATGTTGATCTTCCTCTTGTTTCATTAGATTCTGCACCAAATTTAGTTTATCCTTTGAGAGTTGGAGAACTTGTTGTTGATGCTTGATGTGATCTTCCACTAATTTATCATATATATTAGCTATTATTTGATCCTTCAAACCATCCAACTTAGGCTCCATTTCTGATTTAAGCCATCTATGTCATCTTCGGTTGCTCTTCGTAAGATCGAAATTTGTTGCACTTGGTACCGTAATTTTGATATCTCATACTGCAATTCTTCCTCTTCATGCTTCATAGTATAGCTTTTGAGGGCTTAATGGGTATGGAATTATTTTTTGGAGGCATTATAGAATCCAATACTGATAAAAATTATAAAATATGCGCTTGGAATCACTTCAAACTTCTTTTTCAAACAAACGTTATGTAATTTTAAAGACCAAATACACACCTTTTTCTTGCTTTTGAGAAGCTCGATATTGAAACTGAATTATCTATGTGATTTCGGATCCTCAATATCTGAAATTTGGCCCTGTAGTAGTCCTCTAAAGCTTATTTCAAATGCCATAGGTCTGACTTGATTTGGATTTTTCAAGACAACGTTATGTCCAATCTCCCACAAGGAGCTAATTATGGACTGGTTTAGTAGAGCGAAATTGTACGAATTGCCACGTGTCACTGTTTGCTCCTTTGGCTCTGAAATTTATAGACAGGAAACTACAATATTTATACTTCTAGTCACTTTTTATAGAATTCCAATCCGATGCTCGGAGAGAGAGTTATGAATATTTTCCCACGATCACCTCTTTGAGATGAAATTTGGGAGCCTACAAAAGACCTAACTTCCACAGATCATATCTCTGAACATATTGCGAACCAAGCTCTACAATTTTTCAAAGATGTTCCTCAAGATTCCAACTTCGGGTGCTAAAAAATTCAGCTTCTGAACCTTCGTAGAAAAAACGTTATAGCGAAATTTTCGTGATGACCTTTTTAAGTCAAATTCGGTGCACACTTCCGATGCGCCCCTAAACACCCCACGCATCCTTATTCAAGATCTAAAATTTTGGGGTGATGTTCCCGAGGATTTTGGCTTCACACCCTAAAAATTTCAGTTTATGAAACTTCGTAGAAAAAAAGTTATAGCGCAAATGCCACGATGACCTGTTTGGAGCAGCGAAACCCTAGAATCCAAAGCTCTGATACCAAATGTTGTGTAACCAGCTCCAAAGATAGAAGAAAAGAGATATCAACGCCTTATAAATAAGCCACTTCAAGGGGGAAATCTCCAATACATTACATGAATGAACAATTCTTGGATGATACAAATTACAAAACCTCCTTTCTATACATAGGAGTCCATGGGGCCACAATTTAATCCTAGTGGGGCCAAAATGTAATCCTAGAAGACCTAACAATAATAATGTAAGGGCACAATAATAATAATATGGGAGTTACAGGGGTACAACAATAACAATAAGGGGGGCTACACTAACATAATAAGGGACTACACTATTAATATAGGGACTTAACAACATCTTAAAGAGGCAATGTACCAAGCTACAGTCTTAGCTACACCGAACTTCACAAAAACCTTTATTTTGGAATGTGATGCCTTAGGAAATGGAATTGGTGTTGTTTTAATGCAAGAAGGAAGACTCGTTTCTTTTGAAACTAATCCAATCAAGGGAAAGTATTTATGCAAACCTATTTATGAAAAGGGAGTGTTGGCAATACTACATGCCCTAAAGCAATGGCACCGTTACCTAATAGGAAGACACTTCAAGGTAAAAACAAACCATGATAGTCTTAAATATTTTTTTGAACAAAGATTATCTTCAGAAGAGCAGCAAAAATGAGTTACAAAAATATTGGGTTTTGACTTTGAAGTCATCTACAAAAAAAGGAAGCAAAATGTTGTTGCAAATGCACTCTCAAGAAGGGATGAAGATGTTGAAGCATTGCTCTATGCCATTTATGTTATCCAACCTAATTGGATACTGAAGCAAGAGATGAATGGAAGAATGACAAAGAGGTGTGGACACTCATTCAAAAATTACAGAAAGATCCGAGTACATCTGATACATTTATCTGGAAAAATGATTCATTATGGTACAAAGATCACTTATACCTATGTAAGAACTCCCAACTCAAACAAAATATTCTTTTGGAATTGCACACCTCTCCTTTAGGAGGGCACTCGGGATTTTTAATAACTTATCACAAGGTTAAGAAGGAATTTTTTTGGGATGGTCTTAAATTTGATACTCAGAATTTTGTGGCAGAATATTTGGTTTGCTATCAAAATACTGTTGAGACAATTAAAGCCCCACTAGTGTAAGTTAGGTCCCTATAATACTAGTGTAGCCCCCGTATTATTATTGTTATGCCCCATATATCCCCCATATTGTTATTGGTGTGTCCCATAGAAGCCCATTATTGTTATTGTTGTGCCCTTACATTATTATTCTCATGTAGGCCCTGATTATATTGTGACCCTTTAGACTCCTATATATACCAAGGAGGTCTTGTCATTTGTATCATCCAAGAATTGTTCATTTATGTGATGTAAAAAGAGATTTCCACCTCAAAGAGGCTTATTTTCAAGTCGTTCATCTATATTTTCTTCTGTTTTTGTGATTTGGTTATATAACAACAAAAGACGGGAAGGCCTTGGGACACCTGGTGATAGGAGTTTTCAACCTTCATGGAGTGGGATAAGAGAGTGATGCTCAAAAGACAACTGAAAGACCAAAGGAGCATTCTCTGGTTCCCCCAACTCAGACCATTCCCCGTAATCCGAGATGTCAGGGTATTCCACCTCTCAGACCATGCAAAAACCTTAAATAAATAAGACAGGAAGATGACTAGAGATACACGACAACAAAAGTAGCAAAGGGCCAAAAGATTCAGTAGGAAAAGGACAACCAACCAAATAGACCAAATATCTCATACTAGTTCTAGGGAGTTTGACCTTCTTTTCCATAATATCCATTGCAACCCACTACTGATGCTTGACAACATCGGCTCTGGACCCAAAGACAAAACCTCTAGAAATTTTCAATTTGTTAGGCTTTAAATAGTAGCAATGCTAACGACTTTTTTCCTTTCTTCATTCAATTCCAACAACGTCAGCCCCTCAGCTTCCTCAAGAAGTAGCAAGTCCAGAAGCCATATGTTGCAGACCCCTCAATGCCTCATTCCTTTTGTTAGAGTTTGGAGCTTCCAAACAATTGATTCCTTACATGGCCTTGGGTACAAAATCAAATGTTTTAAACCAAGAAAGTAAAAAGAAAATAAAAAATAAACTTTAAAAAATAAGACTTTTTTATGTTTAAATTTAGGTTTACCGTTTCATATTTAAAATTTAATGTATAAAACTTAAAATAGCAAATTCATATAAAAAAAAATAAGACTTTTTTATGTTAAATTTAGGTTTACCGTTTCATATTTAAAATTTAATGTATAAACTTAAAATAACAAATGACATTTGACATTTAAGTGTCTTTCTAGATATATATCTTAATATAACGCTGTTCACTCCCCAAATAGAATTGGACTTTGTAAAAATTTAACCTCGGTGATACAGCCAACGTGAAAATGGCATGGGCGTAGGCTGGTTTGAAGGCAGAATTGAAAACATTTGTGGATGTGAAAATGTTCAAAGAAATATGGGCAGAGATGAACAACTTTATGTGTTCGGTTCGGTGGGAAGATAAGATAAAGATTTGTGGTTGCAAACAACTTTATTGTGCGGAGAGTAGACCAACGAGTGAGTGACTTGAGATAGGCGCCGAAGATAGAGCACAAGATATCCTTACACAGGAATAGAGCAACAGGTTCCGGTTTGAAAGTCTTGAGAGCTGTTGCATACAGATATAGACTCCAACTATTCTTAATATCCATCTGAATCTGCTCACGATGCTTTCCGTTTCGAAGATTTCACTTGCTGTTATTCCTCAACCCCCTCCTCATCATTTCCCAAATAGCAACAACAATAAACATAACGCTCTTATCATTTTCCCTGTTAAAAGCCTCTCATACTCTGGCACAACACGCTCCTCTTACAATCCCCATGGCAATGCAGAGAAGCGCATTAGAAGATTGTGTTACACCAACAGGCTTCCAGAGGCAGTGGAGACCTTCAACCATATCCTTCTTTCAGCTGAATCCATTCCGTCTCTCACGACGTGCGCCATTTTGTTGAGTAGTCTAGCCCGAGGGAATCGACATGAGCTAGCATTCTCCGTTTACAGAGTTATGATTGAAGCAGGTATTGTTCCAGATGTCACAATTTTAAATATTGTTATCAATTGCCACTGTCAAACAGGTAGAATGGATTATGCATTCAAAGTGTTTAATGAAATGGAAGCACATGGGTATGTTCCAGATGTCTTCACCTTCAATACCCTCATGAAAGGGCTTTGCAGGGAGGGCAGAATAGAGGAGGTTGTCAACCTTTTCAATCAAATAGTGGGCAAAGAACAAGTTACTAATGTTGTTACTTATAATACCCTAATAGATGGCCTCTGCAAGACAGGGAAAACCCACGAGGCATTCGGCTTGTTGGCTGTTATGCTGCAGAAAGGTCATGAGCCTAACACAATCACGTTGAGCACCCTTATGGATGGACTATGCAAAGAAGGTAAGCTTCAAGAGGCCAAGAGACTACTGTATGAGATGTTACAAAATGGTTATAATCCCAATGTCATTACATACAATACTCTGATCGATGGTCTTTGCAAGGAAGGCAAGTTGGAGGAGGCTAGAAAGCTCTTCGACGAAATGCCCAACAGAAACATCTGTCCTGATGTTGTCACATTCAATACTCTAATCGATAGTCTCTGCAAGGAAGGCCGATTGCATGATGCCACCATGATGCTAAACGAGATGCTGAACAAGGGCTACACTCCAAATGTGATCACATGCAATGCATTTATTCATGTTCTCTGCAAAGAAGGCAAGCTTCAACAAGCTATTGCGCTAATAGATGTTATGGTGCAAATGGGCCATCAACCTGATGAAATCACATACAGTGCACTCATAAATAGGTTTTGCAAGGTGGGTAATCTAGAGAAGGCCAAGGAGCTCCTTCAATGCATGTTGGAGAAAGGTTGCAGCCCTGACGTAGTTATCTATACTGCATTTATAGATGGATTCTGCAAGGAAGGACAATTGCAAGAGGCCACCAAAATGTTTCATGAGATGTTGGATAATGGGTGTACTCCCAATGTGGTCACGTACAATGTCTTTATTGATGGTCTCTGCAAAGAAGGCAAGCTTCAACAAGCTCTTGGGCTGTTAGATGTTATGGTGCAAACAGGCCATCAACCTAATGAAATAACATACAATACACTGATAAATCAACTTTGCAAGGTGGGTAATCTGGAGAAGGCCAGGGAGCTTCTCCAGAACATGTTGGAGAAAGGTTACAGGGTTGGTGTGGTTATCTATACTGCATTAATAGATAAATTCTGCAAGGACGGACAATTGCAAGAGGCCATCGAAATGCTTCATGAGATATTGGATAAGGGGTATACTCCCAATGTGATCACATACAATGCTTTTATTGATGGTCTCTGCAAAGAAGGCAAGCTTCAACAAGCTCTCGGGCTGTTAGATGTTATGTTGCAAATAGGCCACCAACCTAATGAAATCACATACAATATGCTTATAAATGGGTTTTGCAAGGTGGGTAATGTGGAGAAGGCCAGAAAGCTTCTTCCAGACATGTTGGAGAAAGGTTGCAGGCCTGGCCCAGTTACCTATACTGCATTAATAGATGGACTCTGCAAGGAAGGACAGTTGCAAGAAGCCACCAAAATGCTTAATGAGATGTTGGATAAGGGGTATACTCCCGATGTGATTACATACAATGCTTTTATTCATGGCCTCTGCAAAGAAGGCAAACAACAACAAGCTCACGGGCTGTTAGATGTTATGGTGCAAATAGGCCATGAGCCTAACAAAATTACATACAATACACTTATAAATGGGTTTTGCAAAGTGGGTAACATGGAGAAAGCCAGGGAGCTCTTTCAAGAAATGTTGGAGAAAGGTTGCGAGCCTGACCTAGTTACCTATAATACATTAATAGATGGGTTCTGCAAGCTTCACAAAATAGAGGCAGCGCAACTGATCTTCCATGAGATTCCAAAGCAGGGTCTAAGCCCTGATGTTGTTACATACAACACATTGATAGGTGGATTCTGTCATGCTAGTAAATTTAGGGAGGCAATAAAATTATTTCAACAGATGAATGATAGCGGTCATGCCCCGAATAGTATTACATATACCACCCTCATGGATGGACTATGCAAGGAAAGTATTCCCGAAGAGGCTAAGAAACTATTCCATAAGATCTTACAAAAGGTTTGACACTGACGATGTGATATATTTAGCAGTAAACAATGGCCTCTGTAACGAAAGTACAGTTTCAGGAGCCAGAAAGATGCTCCGAGAAATGACAGAAGGGCTGCCATTCTATTCTCGTTATATTTAACTTCCCTCATTACAAGGTGCTCCAAGGAATGCTGCAAGTGGTCACAACCTCATTGCATTCACATTTACTGTTTTTATACACACTTCTATTGATGGTAATTTCCTGAAGTCCAGTGAGCTGATTCCTCAAATTTTGTAGAAGGCAGGTGGCATATTCTGAATTGTCAATTAATCTTTGTTAGGAATTCAAAATATGTGACATTTCTTGTCACATAATGTGGAAATTGATTCAAAACTCAGGCAATGAAGCCAAGTGTAAACTTTGCTATGACAGCACTCTCATATTGGTTATTGATGGCTTTTTGGACTGTAGAAAGTGAAGGGTGTTTCGAACGAAGGCGGGCTAAGGCTGTATCCATCCATTTCCTGGAGAATGCCGTTCCTGGAAAGTACTTGTGTAGATGCTTTTACCGTGGAGGAAACTCCGTCAACCATTTGGTAGTAAGGAAACTGGATATTGCATAGGGTGCATGCCCTGTGCAGCACTGCAAAACTTTTATGATGTTACAATTTTCTATAATTTATCTTCAGCAAGTAGAAAATATTTGTTATTACAACGCAAGTTGGAAATGCATAAATTAATTTAATAAATACATAGGCTGGACAAGCAAGGAGAAGATGAGGCATCATCATTAATTATGTATTTAGGGTACATGGTTCATTGAATTTTTAGCCCTGGAATATTATTAGCATTCTTATGTGACCACTGAGGAATGCCATAGCAGGAAAATAGACTGTTTTTATCTCCAGGACTACCTTTATTCTTTCAACAATCTTACATTAATGTGCAGTTTTTCACCGCTTCGTATTTTATGTACATTTGTGTAAATACCAAATTCTGCATTGTATTTACAATGATTAATTCCATTTTGGAATTTTATTTCAGTGTGTGCTTCTATAAAATGTATTCTAAATTACTGATATCATGAGATGCTAAAATATTTGATATTTTGTGTTTTTACATACTAAATTATGTACGCTGTATCTACAGTTCTTCATTCTATCTGGTGGGTTTCGATTTCATTGTGTATTTATATCATGTTAGGTTTACAAATTTACATATGGAATAAACAACATTATTCTTCTTTGTCACTGATTTCAGCAAATAATAAAATATCTGGTATTTTCTGTTCGTATTTCTTGGAATCTCATGTTAGATGGGTGGTTTTTTTTCCAGAAAGAAAAAAAACATATATTTCATATCGAAATATACATTGTGCGGTCCCAAAGCACTGGTTCAATAAAGCTTTAAAGCTTTATCAATAAATAAACAGCAAAAACTGAAAACAAAGTTCAGCAACATTTTACCTCATAAAGGTTAACTTTTCTATCATAAAAGACTGATTTTTTGGAAAACTTATAAGTGGAATTCCATACCATTTATTTCTTCATCCTGCCACAATTCATATTTCATATTGACAAAATAATACTGCTGTAAATTATAATGCCTCTTTAGAAAGTTTGTCTGATCGCTGGTTCAATTCTCTATATATGTGAGTGTAAGATGTCCATTGACTCCATTCAGATAGCCCTATTTCTGTAGAGATCTCCGTGAGAATATGCTTTTATGTTTGGAACATTTACTTCTGCATTATTATTTTTCCAGTCAATGACGAGCTTCGAATCCCAAGGACTTGAAGCTTTGCTTAAACCAAGATGTCTAGCAGTGTACAAAAGGACCCATAAACCTGTAAATTCAGCATTAGTGTTTGAACCATGTCCAGGAGGATACCGGAGAAGATAATGATGTTGTTGGTTGATATGAAGAATTCCTACGACACCACATCTCGGCGCTGGTTGGCGCCATCAAAGAGACCCCAAGGAATCACTTTATCCAGATTTGGCATTACCAGCACATGAGATTTCTTTCTTTTCATATCGACCCAGAATTCTTTTGTTAACTTTTTTAGGGTTATATTGTCTTTTGCTTTAGATAATTGTATTTTATCATTTACGTATTTAATTCACCTCACAACATCATAACATCATTGACAATATATGCAATTATATGAAAAGAACAATATCATCATCATCAATGCAACAGAATATAAAGGAACAATAGAAAAAATACATTCACACAGAGACACCATGATTGGCCGGAAACCAAGACAAAACCCCACAAGGGCGAAAACCCTTTCAAATTCATCTTCTTATTATATTGTCATTGAATGTTTCAGCAAAGAGAGAGTACAGTAATCCATTTCTTCATTCGACGATCCAACAAAACCAACCAAACAATATCCCAGAGATGAGCCCAACAATAACACTGATCAAAATCATGATTAAAAAGTATGCGGTCAATTGTCGAAATCTGCGGTCAACTGTCAAATGAAACCCTAGTTTCCAGCTGCACGGAGAGAGATATGCGTGTGGCTGAAACGTTCCAACCGCACACAGAGGCTTGCGTGCATGCAGTTGCAGCCGAAAATATCTTGTCTCAACCCTGCAGCTGCAAACCAAAAATCCTAATCTGTAAGTGCGAGCTCAGACCTTGCAATTTCGGACTCGTGCGAACGTATTCCCCGAAAACCAATTTCAGACCTGTGCGAGCCAAACCAAAGAAAGAATAATGATTGATGATCTCCAAATGAGGGTTACTTGACTTGTATTTATAGCCATCCAAAGGTGTCCAATTTCCTTTTGAGCCGACCTATTAGTTTTGTGCACATGTGAGTTTCCATATTAAAATATATTTTTCCTTGACCAATTAAATTCTTCCAATGATTAGCAGGGGTCTTCTTTGATACAGAGAATTGTAGAGAATTTGCCTCTTAACTGCTAAAATTAACATCTTTAACAATCTTCTCTATGACTCTGCTTGTGATCTCAAGAGGAATATGTTTATTGTGGAAGGTAGCCTGATTACAAGCCCACCAACTGTTATGCACAAAAATAGCAAGGAGTGCCTTGAAGCTTTGAACATAACCGTCCTCTTTCCATTCCCGGTACAATCTTCAAGGGATAGATTCTTCCAGCCCGCTGAAAAAGGATTAAATACCTGGGCCAGTGAGTTCCATGCTCTTTTATGGGTAAGATATAAATATCGATAAGATACTTCCAAATTCATGCCACTATGTTTTTGATTCGATTTTTCGAGACAATAAGTGTGGCTTATTATCAGGACACTTGCTGATGTTTCACACTTGCTGACTCAAAAATAAAAAACATAATGTGATGGATCCAGAAGTATCTTCTCAAAATTGCTCATCTCACAGAAACCTAAGCCTAAACTCTGAAAAAATATAAATATGTGAGAGATAGTTTCAGATTCAGTTTTGCACAGAGCACAACAGTTGGGACCAGACCAACCTCCTTTCATAAGAATGTCCCACCTGAGCAATTTCTTGCTCAGGCTAACCAAAGAGTCAATTTGCATTGAAGTGGACAATAATGTTTCCAAATGAAGCGCCACCACCATTTCTGAGTTTGTACAATATTATTATCAAAATAAACTTTATAACCCAGTTTTGCTGTGAGGACCGGTTTTTGACCAGATCAACCGGTCTGGATAGTCATCCACAAGACGGATAAGCGAAAAAACCAACAATCTGATATACACACTCCATTCTGAAGCCTCTGGTTCGGGGAGAGATAGATCAATTGCCGATTTCCAACCCTTGCTTCCCAAGGAGCGTCAAAAGGAGATTTGGCATCGGCTAAAACGTAGATCTCTGCTTCATGTAGAAGTCTAATGCAATTCTAAGAAAGACTGTAAATTACACCCGCACCTGCCCGAGAGTCGACTCCGATATGGATCGTCCATTTCCAATCCTCCAAACAACTCAGCTTCCGACAAACGGAAAAGCTTTTGTAAGAGCCTTCTATACAATCAAAGCGTTTTCTCAGGATTTGTTTGGATCCCCTGTACTAGTCTAAAACAGATTTGTTGCCTAAATACTTGGACTATTAGATGGGTGTTCACTGTTTACATATGCCCTTGCTTGTTGCCTAAATACTTGGACTATTAGATGGGTGTTCACTGTTTACATATGCCCTTGCTTCATTTCACTTTATCTTTAGTCGGTTAGTTTAAAAGTTGTGTGGTGTGCCTTGGCAATATATAGTTATGATTTTGAGAGGGTTAGGGGATCGAGCCCAGTAGCGTAGCACCCTTAAGAATGGTTGTTATTGGGCACTTAGATTTCCCAGTCAACTGTACCGCTGTGGATGAGGGGGATGCCACCAATTTAGGGAATGCACGCTGGTACTTGGTAGGGTATAAAAGGTGGTGATTTGGCACATATCCGAGAGGATTTATTTAGGCTAGTCATTACTTTGATGTTTTGGAGTGTGCATACCTATTTGTTCACATGGCAGTGGGAATGTGTATCACTTGCATATCAGATGGTTATTTCTTACACAGGTTTCCTTAAGATTAGTTTGTTGGAACTGCAGGGGTTATCCATGGAGACGAGGCCCTGGGTTAGGGCCTATTGCGGAAGGCAGAGACATAATTTGCCTCATAGAAACACATGAGCATGAAGGGTGTAAGACACCTTTGTTTGAAGGGTATTGGAAGATAGCAGTGTGGAACAAGGCAGCAGGGAATGGAAAAGGACACGGGGGTATCATGGTATTAGTAAGAGAAAAAGAAGGTCGTTTCATTCAGCTAGAAAAAAAAGACCCAAATAAGCAATTTGTTTGGCTTAAAATATCAGAAAATGGAAATCACATCAGAATTGCAGCATGCTATTTTGCGACGCAAGTTTCAAAAATCTACAAAAGTAGAGGGCTTGACCACAAAGATCCCTTTGCAGCCCTAAAAACGGATATTGCAGTATATTCTCAGCTAGGTGAAGTCCTTATAGTGGGGGATTTCAATGCTAGAACTACAGGTGAACAAGCTAGCATTTTTTGTTGTAAAGAAGACAGTGACCCTATCTGGCTTACAGAAGTGAGTAATCATCAGTGGGAACGAATTTCAGAGGATAAACGCTGCAATCTCTTTGGAGAACAACTGCTTATGCTATGTGGGGTTTTCGATTTAGTCATTTGTAATGGTTTGACTAGATGGGAAAAGTCCGGTAATTTCACTTGCAATACTTACAATGGAGCAAGTGTAGTAGATTATGTAATTTGCTTGCATAGTTTGTGTGAGAAAATGGAGGAAGTGTTGATTGGAGATCAAATTTGGGACTTAAAATCAGATCACAAGCCAATCTATTTAAGTTTCTCTTGGACCGGAAAAAAACAATTAGGGTCGAAAAATCAATGTGTTCAACAAAATCCCCCAAAGGGCAGAATTATTTTGAATCCAGAGAATTGTAATACCTTCAAAATAATGCTAGAGAGGCTCTTCAAGAAGGAAGAAATCCCATCTCATGGTCTTCATAGTCACAGATTAACACATTTAATTCAAAGCGCACTTGCTGAGTGCAAAAGAGCAAATTTTTGAAGTCCGAAACAAATTGCTTTCCGGTTAATGCTTGGTTTGACGAGGAATGCAAAAAGGCAAGGAGAAGGTGGAAGGAATCAGACACGGATAACATAAAGCTCAAAGCTTACAAGCAGTTAGTAAAAAAGAAAAAAGTTGATTTTATGGTTTCAAGGAGAGAAGAACTAATCTTCCTTGGGAAAAATAACCCCAAATTATTTTGGAAGGAGCTCCAATCGAAAAAGGTGCAAACTGAAAACAACATTACAGCTTCTAAATGGTTTGACTATGCAAGATAACTTTATGAGCAGGATCCCAAGGTTGACCCTTCTCCCTTGGTCAACACAGACACAAAACTCTTCACGGTGCAAGAGGTTGAGATGGGTATCAAGAAGTTGGGCGCTGGAAAAGAAAAAGACTTAGATGAACTCCAAGCAGAGTATCTAAAGTGGGGCTTAAAATTTCTTTCACCTCACATCACAAAAAATTTCAACAACATCTTACAGCAGGGGTTCCCCACAGATTGGACAACCAGTATGCCAATACCTCTTTTCAAGAGTGGTGACGTCAATAATCCCTCCAATTATAGAACCATAATGATAAACCCCTTGTTTGCAAAGTTATTTGGAAGCATGTTGGAAAAGAAAATCAGCAAGTGGGCAGAAGAAAGAGATAAACGTGCTAAAGGGCAAGCAGGTTTTAGACCTAAACATTCCACAGTTGATCATTGTATAACTTTAAGGCACATCATTGAAAAAGGTTGGGAAAAAAAGGAAGAAGTTTTTTGTTGCTTTGTTGATCTCAGAAAAGCCTTTGACACGGTTCCTAGGGATAAGCTTTGGGGCAGAATGGAGGAACTCAGGGTTCCCAAGCATTTGAGAGCAGCGGTGCATAGGTTGTATGAAGAGGTAAAAGTCAAAATCAGAACTTCAGCTGGCATTTCTGAAAGTTTTAGAAGCGATATCGGGGTCAAGCAAGGTTGCCCATTGTCTCCTACCCTTTTTGGGTTATATATTAACAAGCTTGAAGAGTGGCTAAACTCGCAAGGGGGTGACGGTATCCATTTGGGCAAGTTCGTTATCAGGCTTCTTTTGTACGCAGATGACCTTATATTGATTGCTAATTCGGCTCTTGGTTTGCAAGAGCATTGACATTCCCTTGAGCATTTTTGTAGAAGGGTTGGGATGCAAGTCAATATTAGAAAAACGAAAGTAGTGGTTTTCTCTAACAAAAGAAAGCATAACCAACATAAGTTCTATTTTGAAGGCAACATTCTGGAAGAAGTTGCAGATTACAAATACCTCGGAATTGACTTCAACAGAAATTTAAGTTGGGATGGTTGTAGAAAGAAAAGAATTTTAGGGGGTTGGAAAGCATTTTATGCTCTTCAAAACAGGTGTAGAGAGGCAGAGCTGTGGGACTGGAAAACCACCCTAACTCTTTTTGGGCTTCTAGTGATTCCGGTGATTCTTTACGGTTGTGAACTATGGGCCAGCAGCACAACCAAGATGCAATGGAAACAAATTGAGAAAATTCAGAAACGTTTGATTACAAACAAATTCAAAATTAAAAGTGCAGTTCCTTATGCTATCCTGTTAAGTGAAACAGGGGCTGCCCCTATTGAAGCAATTGCTATGGTGCGAGTCATAAGGTATCTGAAAAAAATTGAGCAAATGGAAGAGGATAGATGGCCTAAGGTTGTGTTTAGTGACAGATTGTGCAAAAGACAGAAGACGTGGATGCGGCAAAATAACAAATGGTTTAGTAAATGGGGTATTTGCTTGAGCATGTGTCCTACAAACAGTGAAGAGATAAAAACTTTTGTTATGGATAAATTCCACAAGCATACTTGGAAGAAAGAGCTAGAGAGAAAGAAGAAGTACTACATAGAAGAGTTTAACTCCACGCATAACCATCAACAAAAGGCATACATAGGGGCTAATATTTCTTGGAGATCTAAAATTCTTATTGCTCAATTAAGGACTAATTCTCATCAACTCCGTTGTGAAACAGGGCGCTGGAAAAGGCCAAAAGAAATGTGGAAAGAAAGAGTATGTATTTTTTGCTCCTCCGGAAAAGTGGAAACAGAAAAACATTTCATTCTAGAATGTGACGCCTTCAAGGACACCAGGGAAAACTATGCAGGTATTCTGGCAGCTAATTCTTGGGATAATCTATTCAGCGAAGAGTTTGTCGATAAGCTGGGAGTGCTCATTGTAAAACTTCACAGGAAAAGGGCCGAATATAAGAGTCAGATAGAGAAGCAATCTGTCCCATAGGCTATTTTTAGCCTCGTGGACATTAAAAATTCTTTCTTTCTTCTTTCTATTTTGGATTATATGGTTAAGAATATGTGTATTTTTTAAAAGGTTATAGGTTCAAATTCAAAGGGGTGGAGTATGTATATTTCCTATGTTGTATGGATATCTGTCTCCACCAAAATTCATAGCGTTTTTTTTTTTGTCCCGACGTTCTAGGTACTTTGGAACTCGTTGAAAACTTTCCCAATTGGCCGAGGAGGACTCCATCGAGGAATTTCAGACTGTCCTCAGGCCGTCCCTCCAAAAATCGAGGACTTTTCGAGAGACTTTAGGACGTCCCCCAATATCATGCACATTAAACTTTGAAAAAAATTAAACTAAAAAAAGAAATTGAAAACTAAGTTCTAAACTTTAAAGTCAAAAAATTAAAAAACAAAATTTGAAACCTAAACCCTATCACAACCTTGACATACACACTAAACTAAACCTATCACATACACACTAAACTAAATCTATCACATATTACACACTATACTACACAGCGGTGACGAAGGTAAACATTGTTACAAAGACACGACGATGAAGGTAAACACAAGTTGCGAAGGTTGTAGGTAAACATTGAGCTCGAGCAAAGGTTGTGGGTAAACACAAGTTGCGAGGGTTGTAGGTAAGAGTCGAGCAAAGCCTGAGATGACAAACAAACGTAAATGTTGAATAGAGAACTCCATTCACGGTGGCAATGGTAAACAAAGATGAGAGAACTCGAGCGAAGGTTGCAAGTGAGGTAAGAGTCGAGCAATATGGTGAAGTTTGAGACTCTTAATTTAGGATTTATAATTAAATTTTAATCACTTATTCAAGTCTACAGTTCACAGAGACTATACTTCATGAATTAATTTGTCTTCAATTTGAACTTGTCTCTTTCTCCATGTCTGTGACAAAGCTTTTCTTGCCATGAATCTTTGAAATTTCCCTATGCCACAATCATCATGACTTTAATACCATGTTAAATATATGCAAGAGATGAGCAAGAGAGACTATATGAGAAATAAGATGATACATCAATGTGCTACTGAATTACTAGTGGTATTGTCTATATATGTAGCAAGTTCCATTATTCATTTTAGGAACCAATCAACTAATCCCTGGATACATTAACATAAACATCATTTATTATATATAATTTATTTCACTTTACTTTATGACATTATTACTTTTGTACATAACATTTGTTACTCTTGAAATAAATAAACATTACAATGGCTAACTCATATTTAACTCTTAATGTTATAAGGTAAATAGATGGGATGGTAATACTCTTTGTGCTCTATAAATAATAATGATTTTGAATGATTATGATATACATTACACTAATGACACGTCCCACAAGGTTCTTAATTTCTAGACTCTTAATTTGGGATTTATAATTAAATTTTAATGACTTTTTCATGTTTATAGTTTTATTAAACTTTACTTTTAGTCTTTAAAGTTTAGTTGTTATTTAAATTTTGAAATGATTCATCATGCATCATAGAATGATTATGTAAACAATAGTATATTGTAGCTACACACTAATAGTACTTCTTAAGTTCTTGACAACGGGCAATGATGACGAGATTTGTTTTTGTGACGCTCAATGATGATTAGATAGTATTAGAATTAAGTATTTTATTTTCTAGTTTGAATTTCAAAATTAGTAATAGCTCTATTTTTTATATTTTAATTTATCATTTATTTTTATGCTGAAAACTAAAATTTATTTTAATTTTTTAATAAATAGAAAAGTTAGTTACCTTACTTGTGGTCTCCTAAAAATTTAGGGGTGTGCTCTAGGTATCCCGGAAACTCATCCCCCTACCCCTGTCCCTGGTCCCCACAACAAGTGCAACATAGTATATTTTTGAAAACTTGAACAATCAAATAGCTCCACAACAAGTTCAACATAGTATATTTCTGTAAAATTGAACATTCAAATAGCTGCACAAAAAAGGTTTCTTGTTCCACAAACAAGGAGGCCTCTACACTAATTTGGTGTGTGGTTTGGCAGTCAAATTAATGAGCAAAAGAAGTTTTTTGTTTGTTTTTTGTCTCACAAAAAAGGGGACTGATACACCAATTATTTGTCTGCCTTGGCCATAACTTTAAAATTAAATTATTATTTATTATTAGAAATAAAACTTTATACGGTAACAGTCAACCCCCCTTTTAGTTTACATGCATGCTCTAGTTTTGTTCATGAGTTATTATTTGATTGCTTTCCTGCTCTGGTTTTGTTCTGCATAGTGTGAATCGTAGTGAAGGGTTTGAGGGTGAGATTGGCCTTTTCACCACTGGAAGTAGTGCAGATTTTGATGCAGGAATGCGGTGTAATAGCACTGATTTGTATGCCTTTCGTGTTTTCTTGGGGTGTTTCTGTAATTTCCTTTTTGGGTTATCATCTATCTTAGTGGGCGCTTCACAGTGGTTTGGAATCTTAATGACAACCTCAAAGGCGTTGTCTATGGCTGTCAGGGCATTTTGGAGGTAGAGATGCCTATTGATCCCTCGTTTGCAAATTTCAAAACCCTTCTATATTGCAGTCCGAGGTTTGTATCCTGGGTTGCTACAGGTTACTAGCTAATACGTGTTGGCAGTTGGTGGGGCATTAAAAGGTGATGACTCAAGAGGGAATTTGTTTAGGCCAGCCATTGTTGATAAAAAATGGACAGAAAAGAAATTAATTGAATTAACAAAACAACTCTCAAGTGAGTACTGCACCTGGAGACTGCACAAACTGGAGCGTACACTCTACATCCACTACATGAATAATACAACAATAAATACATCACAAAAGAATTGCAAATCCTTCAACCTAGGAACTAATCCTAACTTAAGGAGTTATGTTACAACCATGTAACCATTTCTCCATTAATACAATATAATATTAATTATTTTCAACTCTCCCCCTTAATGGAGACAGGATTATTCCATAGTCCTAACATCCCTCTAAACAATTCAAACTTCACTTTCCCAAGAGGCTTAGTAAAAATATCAACCATATTGTCACATGTTTTACAATATTCAACAAAGATTTCTTTTGACTGGACTTTTTCCCTAACAAAGTGAAACTGAGTATCGATGTGTCTTGTGTTCTTATGAAACACTGGATTGTTTGTTAGCTTAATGGGACTCTGGTTGTCACATTTGATGACGGTTGCCTCTATCTGCTCTTCTCCTGCATCGTGGAGAAGTCTTCTCAACCAGATAGCTTCACATGTTGCTGCGCATAATGCTTGGTACTCGGCTTCAACTGACGATAAAGACACAATGCTCTGCTTTTTATTGCTCCACGCTATGACCCCAGATCCAACGCTAAATGCATAACCTGTGATGGATTGTCGATCATCCAGGTTACCTGCCCAATCAGAGTCTGAAAAAACTCTTAAAATAACATCAGATGTATCATTGTATAAAATACCATAATTACTAGTACCATGAAGAAACCTCAACGCACTTTTTGCTGCCACCCAATGACTTTCAAGAGGCCTAGACATGACCTAGCTACTCACACTAACAAAGTATGCTTAGTCTGGTCTAGTTGTAGTTAGATATGCTAGACTACCAACTAGCTGCCTATACAAAGTGGCATCCACCTCCTTAGAGTCATCATCACTACACAATTTCATATTCTGCTACAAAGGTGTTGATGTTGTCCTACACTGCTCCATTCTGAACTTTTTGAGCAGCACTTTGACATACTTCCCTTGATTAAGAAAATTTTGCCCAGAGTCTCTCCATACTTCCAGACCAAGGCAATAATGTAAACTTCCTAGGTCTTTCATTTCAAAAACTTGTAACACCTGCAATTTGATTTCTTTGATTAATGCATCTGCATTACCTGTTATAATCATGTCATCCACATACAAGGAAATCAAAATAATTTTCCTATGTTCATGATACATGGTATATAGATTTGGATCATTAATACTCCCATGAAAACCATTATGTAAGAAAAATTAATCAATCTTCTCATACCAAGACCTGGGTGCTTGTTTTAAACCATATAGTGCATTTTTTCAATCTACACACTAAATGTTCTTGTCCTTGCTTAACAAACCCTTCAAGTTTGACTAAATAAACCTCTTCCTTTAAATCACCATTTAGGAATGCAGACTTAACATTTAACTGATGTAGCTTTCACTGATATTTTGTAGCTAAGGCAATTAACATTCTAATAGTATTCAGTTTGGCTATAGGAGCAAAGGTTTCTTCGAAGTCAATTCCCTCTTTCTGTGAATAACCCTTTGCTACTAGTCTAGCTTTAAATTTTTCTATACTCCCATATGCATTAAATTTAGGTTTGTAAAGCCATTTACAACCTATGGGTATTTTTCCTTTAGGCAATTCAACTAGTTCCCAAGTATTATTTCTACTAATAGATTCAAATTCATCATTCATTACGGCCCTCCACTCATGAGATTGACTAGCTTCTTTATAATTTGTGGGCTCTATAACATTTAAAATGTTTGACAATAAAGCATAGTCTTTCAATTTGGCTGGTAGTTGAGTCTGCCTACCTGATCTTCTCGGTAAAAGACTCACATCAAATCTGTCTGCTTCAGACCTTTGCGGGCTTAACTTACTGACTACATCACCTGCCTCTTCTTCTTTAAGTTGTTGATTGTCCTCATTGCTTTCTTCCCTTAACAATGGAATGTGCCATTCTTCAAGATTGTTTTCCTTTCCTTCCTCAACCTGCTCATGAAATATGACATCTTGACTTGCAAAGACTTTATGAGTCAAAGGATTAAACAACTTATAAGCTTTAAACTCAGTGCAATATCCTACAAAGATGTATTTTATGGCCTTAGGATCTAACTTCTTTCTATCTTCCTTGGGTATATGGGCAAAGGCTTTTGACCCAAAAACTCTTAAATGATTCACTGTTGGCTTATATCCATAAAGTGCTTCAAAAGGAGTTTTAAAATTAAGACATTTAGTAGGACTCCTATTTTTTAAATAAACAACAATGTTGATTGCTTCAGCGCAAAAACCATTTGATAGACCCTTACCTTGAAGCATACTTCGTGCACACTCAACCAAGGTTCTATTCTTTCGTTCTGCAACTCCATTTTGCTGTAGAATGTAAGGCACTATGAACTATTGAATAATCCCATGATCTCTGTAAAATTTCATGAATTCTCCCAACTTGTATTCTCCCCCTTGATCTGAGCGGAGAATCTTTATGAATTTACCTGTTTGCTTCTCCACCATATTCTTAAATTCTTTGAAGCATTGAAATGTTTGGCTCTTTTTGCTGATAAAATATATCCAAGAGAATCTAGTGCAATCATCAGTAAAGAGTAAAAAATAATATGCACCACCTAGCGACCTAGTTTGCATAGGTCCGCATACATTTGTATGCACAAGCTCCAGAATATTTCTTTTCTTCCTATCAGCATTCAAAGGAAACTCTTCCCTATCCATTTTCCCTATTGCACATCCATCACAATCTAAATGAACATTATGAAAAATAGGAAGTCCATCGACCATACCTTTCCTCTAAAGCAACATGAGATCCTATAGATTAAGATGACTGAATCTCTGATGCCAAGGATTCTTGGCTGTCAATCCTATTGAAACCAAACCTTGGTGTGGCATGCTCTTGAAATTCAATCTATACAGGCTTCCCACACACACCCTGATGCAAATGGTTCCTTCTTGTTGTCCTTTATGACACAATATGTTTTGAAGAATTCAACTTGCAGGTCTTGATCTGTTATCATTGACACGGAGATTAAGTTCTTCTTGATCCTGGGTACATACGTTCCATTTTTTATATGTCCGATATCACCGGAAGGCAACATCACCAGAATATCATCGTACCCCTTAATCTCATAACCTGTGTCATCACCTAGATAAATTTTAGCTCCACAAGTAGTTTCTTCAAAAAACTCAAACCAACTTTTGTTACCTGTCATATGTGAAGACGCACCTGAATCAACATAACATATTTCGGCCTCATCCTCCTCAGAAGTTGAAAGAGCACAATCAACTACAAACAATCGAAAATCTTGACTGTGACCTTCATCAACAAATTATCCTGTGTGCTTTCTCTATTTATTTCTAGCCTCATCTGCCTGTCTCTTAAAACAAAACTTAGCTTGATGACCGATTTTCCCACAATAGAAACATTTAATGCTAGAAAAGTTACTACTGTTATTTGCTGACATACCTCTAAATGGTCTCTTCTGAAAAATGCCACCGCCTTTCTGTCCATGTGGCTGTTTCCCTTTGTATGGCTTCTTCTTCGCCATCAGAGCAAGATCAACACTATGTGGTCTCAAATTTTCCGCTGCTCTTCTTCCTGTAACAAAATTCTTGTCAGCTCTTCAAATGTAGGGGCTTTATCCCGTGCAGACAAGCCTGTGATGAATATTTGGTATTCATCCATCATCTCATTCAAAGTAATCGTGACAAGATCGGAATCAAACACCTTCTCCCCGATGTCACCCAATTTGTCCTTCAGGTCTTTGACCCTTTCAATGAATCCAACAACAGATTCATTCTCCTCCATCCTCATTGAAAACAACTTGCCTTTGAGAGACAAGATGTGATTGGTGTTTTGTGTCTGGTATAGATTCTTGAGCGTTGTACAGATCTCAGTGGATGATTTACGATCTCTGATATGTGGGATAATATTGTCTTTAACAAACATCTTCAATAAAACTTTTGCCTTGTTCTCCCTTTTATCCCAGTGTTGTATGAGTGCAACTGCAGTTGTTGCACTGTTTGGCTTTTGCTCATCACCATTAACGATCGACCATGCACTCACTCCCTCAAGCAGCGTCTGTAGCTTGAATTTCCAATTGGTATAATTGGTCCCATCGAGTTTGCTAGTCTCGTTGAGATAAGTTTCTGTAAAATTGTTCATTTTTGGACTGATCGGATTCCAAATCCTTTGATATTCAGTCGATTCTAACCAAGTGAACAATTACAAGCTACAAAAAAAACTTCAACACGTACTAGAACTTGATCACCGATCCGCCACCGATCTAAAACGATCTCTATGTTCGCAACTCAGATACGCCACCGATTTGAAAGATTGTTGTGTCTTCTACTCAGATCTGCCACCAATCGGGCAAAATCTCACGAGAAGAACCATAAAAGAGGTCAACACTCCTATCAACAAAAAATCCGAGTCGGGAAAAAGTTCATTAAGGTTGTCTCTACCAGCATTGGAATGACCCCGAAAAACGTGTTGATCCGTACAATTCAGCATAGTTGTGGCTCCGAAAATCGCGCTGATCAACACCACTGCTGCTCCGAAAATCGCGCTGATCCACTTTGTGCTCAGATAAAAACTGAGACCTGTGAGAAACTGAGTTTCTCCTGTGAGTAAGGTGTTTCTGCAAACTACCTACTCCGTTGTGAGCACTGAGGCTCCTATGTGCACTATAGCCACGAAGGCTCTTGTAACAACTAAGGCTCTGAAAGTAAATCAGACTCACCCAGTCTGAGCTCTACTACCATGATAAAAACTGGAAAGAAAAGAAATGAATTGAATTAACAAAGCAACTCTTAGGTGAGTACTGCACAAATTGGATCATACACTCTACATTTACTACATGAATAATACAACAATAAATACATCACAAAAGAATAGGGAGTTGGGAACAAACTCTTAAAACTTAGGGACTAATCCTAACTTAATACAATATAATATTAATTATTTTCAACTATTGCCTTGATTGCGTGTTTTATAGTGTGCACCCTGTGAAAGTGCATCTGCCACTGTTATTTCTAATTTGGATTACGTTGTTAACAATTTGTGGTTTTTTTTAAAGTTTCAGAGGGATAGAATATACATATTTATTTAAATTTAATAGTTAAATTGGGATATGAAATAGATTTTTGGTCATAAAAAAAATAATTCTCCTATATCAATTTGGTGTCTGGTTTGATAGTGAAATTACTACGCCAAAATATTCTTAGACAAAGAGATTGTTTATCCCACAGGTAAACCGATATTTTAATATTAAAAATAGAGCCATGTAATAAAACAGTCAACTCTATTTAACCTGCATGCATACTCTGGTTTTGTTAGTGAGTTATTGTCTGCTTGTTTTTCCTGCTCTGGCTTTGTTCTGCACAATGTGAATGGCGGAGAAGGGTTTTTAGATTATTATTTATTATTAGAAATAGAGCCTTGTACTAAAACAGTCAAACCTTTTTAGTCGAGTCGGCATGCATATTCTGGTTTTGTTAGTGAGTTATTGTTTGCTTGTCTTTCCTCCTCTGGTTTTGTTCTGCACAGTGTGAATCGTGGAGAAGGGTTTAGGGTGATAGTCTGCACGCATGCGTTGGTTTTGTTAGTGAGGTACTGTTTGCTTGTTTTTCCTGCTCTGTTTTTGTTCTGCACAGTGTCGTGGAGAAGGGTTCGGGGTGATTTTGGCCTTTTCACCCCCAGGAATAGTGCTGATTTCGATGCCGGAATGCGGTGAAATAGCACTGATTCGGACGCCCTTCAGCTTTGTTTTTGTGGGGCATTTCTGTAATTGCCTTTCTTGGATTATCATCTGTCTAAGTGGGCACTTCGCAGTGGTTTGAAAGCATAATGGCAACCTCAATGAGGCTGTCCATGGCTGGCAGGGCATTTCGGAGGTAGAGATGCCCATTTATCCCAACTTTTGCAAATTTCAAACCCTCGTCTTTTGCAGCCTGAGGTTTATATCATTGGTTGCAACAGGCTTGTGTAAATGGAGTGAAGGCCACTCTGATCCATAACTAGTATATATGTTTTAAAAAGTTTGAATTTTCACTAATTGTAACATTTTTGCATGTAGTATGGCATCTTCATGGTGTCATCTGTCTACATTACTGAAAGGAAATCCTTCCTACACAGTTGATGACCCTGCTTGTGTAAACACTCAAGATTTGTGATGGAAATATGCTTTGCAACTATGGTCTGTAGACTCACCGAGTGCATTTGTGCAATGATTCGCTGTTTTTTATTTGTCCAATGAATGGATCGCTTAATTGGGCGTGACAAGGGTTGACGCTGCAAGATGGGTTAGCCGTAAAATTCATGTAATCTAAGGGAGCAATAACGGAGAAATGCTAGAAGCAACTTCAGAGACGGAGAAGAGAGTAAGAATCATCAACCTTGCTGCAGAAAAATGCTTGAGAACCAGGGTCTACTCAAACCAGTACTTAAAAGACCTTTGAAATGCTCACCAGAGGATCTTCAACCACTGCGTATGGCTCGAAGACGCCTCAAAGACATGTTGACCTTTCAAAGCACTAATTTTAATAGCAGGTTTGATGCATAATGGGCATAACAGAGGAAACATGAAGAAATCTGTAAATAGTTATTGTTCTCTGCTTTTGTTTTTATTGCTAGAATTTAGAATTTATTTGGTGATGCAGTGAAATTGTATTTTTTTTGGTTATTTTAAATGGATAAATAGATTTATCACCTAGAAAACCTTGTAAGCATTTAGATATTTATTCAAATTGTCTTTAAATCTAATCTTAAATAAAATTGATGAAAAAATATATCTCAAAAAACAAATTATTATAGAACATTTAAACTATTTTATAAGTCTCTAGTAGGTATCCATTTTCATGAAAGCAAATAAGCATGATGAAAATAAAGAATTTAGTCTTTAAATTTGTAAGTACCACTGTGATTATTGGATAAGCACAAAGATATATTGGTTTAACTATCATTAGTTCATAACCATAAAGATATATTGGTTAATGGTGAAAATTATGCAATTCTTTTTAGGGGTGAATAACAATGCAATTAAATAATATTTGTGGCATACAAGTAACTCAAGATCAACAATGTTTTCATGTCTTAAGAGTTATAGGACATCCATTAGAATTGATAGCTTTTCCACGAGAATTATTAAGAGGCATCATATGAAACAATCAATACTCAATGATAGTCACTATAAGGGAATGAAATAATCATTATTCAATAATAGTTGTTAAAAGGGATGAATTTTGAATGTTCATACACATTGTTGCTATTATTTAATGGCATATTTAGGATAAATGAGTCATTTTAGTTGTTTATTTGATGACCATGTCCCTTTGGCTACTTTGACTTCCTCATAAAGTGATAGAGGCCTCACTATAAATATCTTTAATTCTTTTATCCTCATATCTAAGGTGCCCAACTTCATGGAACACCTGGGCTACTAAAAATAGGTTGTATGACATCTTTTGTAAATCATTCCCAATAGGCTTGTTATAAATTCCAAAGATACAAATCACACTTGAAGTAGACTCTGACCATTGATGCCTTCCCACATGCAACAATAATAATCTCTATATCTCAAGGACAATGCTTATAATAATAATGTAGGGAGCTCTTAATTTTGTATGGGCTAACTCTTGCAAACAATAAATTTATCAATATGGATTTTTGAGCATGGGTTGGTCAACCCATTACCAAAACATTTGAATTAATAATCTTTTGTCTTCAAGGCCCATCCACTTGGAAACTCCCACAAATGAAATTCGAAATCCAAGATGCTTGAAAGGGATTTGAGCTGAGATATATGTAACTAGGTTCGGTCTTCATAACGACAAATGTAATCATGATTTTATGTATTTAATGTGAGCCTTGAGGCATGGGTTTCATGCTCAAGAAAAAATATTTTTATAGGTCAAAGCACCCATTGAGTGCTTCTAGGTTTGTTATAAAGTCATTGAGTCATTGTCATGTATGACTGACCCATTTGGGCATGTTACATATTGTAAGAAAATTATTTAGAGTCAAAAGACCCTCGAAGACCAAATCAATCATGTAAGCATCAAGTTGACCTTATGGAGCAACAAGTCAACCTAATAGGAGGCTCAAGGAAGCCTATATATAGGGTACCCGACCTAATTTGGAGAACACACTCTCACTCACACAAGTTCAATCATAAAGACGAAAAGAAGTGCGAAAAAGAGGAGTTCGAAGGAATGAGAAGAAATCAAATTTTTTGGTTTTGTTTTGGGCTACTTCTCTCCACATGTGCAAAGGAACTAGTGCACATATTGTTGTAGTGAAGACGAGTTGCAAAAATGAAGTTAGGTCACCAAGAAGAGTTGTTTAGGAAGTCGAGTTCTCTAAGAGAGGGAATATACCCAAGTAGAGAAGCAAAGTTGCAATCGAAGTTGCAGTTGCAGTGAAGCCAAGTTGCAGAAGTGAAGCTAGGTCACCAAGAAGAGTTGTTTAGGAAGTCGAGTTCTCTAAGAGAGAGAATCTACCCAAGAAAATTATCCGGATTTATGCAGGAACACAATAGAATACACATATAGCCATAAATACAAAGATGCGGTGGAAATAAGACTTCATTTCATTAATATCAAAGAACTGGAATTTGCTTACAACCAAAATGGAAATAAACTAGCTAGGGTGCTGGTAGCTTATCTCTAAGAAGAGATGTGGTGGCTACATGCCTTTGAACTCTGTGTTACAATGAGGCTCTGTTGTCGCTCCTAGAGACAGCCTAGAGTTGTGATAGACCAGTGCCTAGGACATCTTAGCATAGCAAGGAGCGTATAATATAATGTATGAAGTTGTCAACTTTAGCTCACATGCTATCTCCTGTAAATAGGGAAATAAACTAGAATGGGACCAAACTCTCAGAAACTGACACATGAAAAGAGATACTGCAGAGGCAAGATGTAGAACTCTAATACAAAACATCAGACAATTCAGAGACAATTTACTGCAAAGCGGGCCGATTCAAAAATACTTCACAGAAATAAGTTATCAGAAGGTGTATGTAGTGAAAGAAATATTGAGAAGATATTAGTCATCATTGAGCTGATACCCAAATATACAATACCACCATGCATGGGCTTACCAGTCTAAGAATCCATACATGATAATAGCATTTTAAAAGCACCCTCCTAAAGCAACTAATATAGCAGAAGTATGGTTTAGCTGAATAATGGAACAGAATATCATGCATGAGCCATATTTAAAGCGCTTGACTGATCCTAGCATGGGCATTGAATAGGATGAATCCATACCAGAAATCAGTGAGCCACTCGCATTCCAAAACATGATACAAGAAAGATGGATGAAATGAAATGATCTATTAATATAGCACATAAGAGAAAAGATTACACACTGTGAAATACCAAAGACCAGAATCCTCTTTAACAGATAGAACTCCTCCTCACTGAGACCCTATGGGCTCTGAGCCTTCATACAAGAGCTTTACAAAATGTATACAAAAATCCTTTCACTGCATAGTTTTCTGATAAAATCTGGAACCCTCAATAATATGTTCTTCCTGGGTTTTATAGAGAAAGAGAAAACTTCATAAATGAAGTAGGTGATGAACATTTAATTATATCATAACAACAAAATGGAGGAGACGTGCACGCCCATACTGCTTGATGACTTTGTGGTGCTGTATGCTCTCAGTAGCCTGCTTTCTGAAATAAATGCACTGGGTGAAAGCCTCTTCAAGAACACGGTGTAGAGATGGGACCATATGATCATTCCGTCCTTTCCTGAAAGAAAATTCTGCTAAAATAAAACCTGGAGGGTATTTTTTTGTGTGCATTATACCCTCTGCCTTCTAAACCCTGAATTATGATTTAAAATCTTCAATGCCGAACACTGAATTCCTTGATCTTCCACTGATACTCTTTGCCGCAACCTTTATCTCTCGATCTATGATATCTGCCTCTTGAATGACACTGGGAAGCTTGCCAAAGTATAACCCTGTTTCTTTAATGGATGTCATGTCGTAGCAACTACCCAGGACTTTCTTCATAAATTTCTCCTCTGAAAAACTGGTCCTTTGACGTGTTCTCGGCTTTTGTAATGGATGCTGCAAATTATGATAATTCTCCGTCGCTGTAAACCTGCAAAAGCCACAAAGTTGTGAAGAAAACAAATGCATGGGGGAAAGCGATGCAATGGAGGTGACTGTGTAGTGACGCAACATGATGAAATGACGGAAGCATGCAGGGTGGTGACGAAGAAAGTGCAGTGGAATAATGGTAGGCGAATTGGCGAAAGTTTTAAATGAAAAATAATGAAATTTGACTTATGACTGACATATGTAATGGGCGGAAGAGAAATGCGACGCACACGTGGGATAATGACGTGGTGGGAGACTGGGTCCAAGGCGTGCATGTGGCTAGATGTGGACCGTCCGATCTCAGGGGGAGATCGATGGTTGAAAGAGCATCGGAGGCGATGGAAAGTGGGCCAGGGGCGCATTTGCCATGGGTTAAAACTCGTGCAGCTTCGATGCGCGACGACCGTTCGATGAAGGTCTCCAGATTCGACAGCTGACAGCGATATCACTGCGCATCTCTTGCCGAACAATAGCGTGCGATGAATGGCGGTTTTGGAACCGCACGTTGGGACGTGTGGCAGACAGTGTATGGAATCGCTGGCCCAAGGAGAATTACCGCTTACCGCTGAAAGGCGGTGCGATACATACCACCCGGTTTTGGAGTAGTGCGCTGCGGGGGCCACTGGAGCGGATGAGCTTATATCCGTTGATCTGCAGGCTAATCGGACGGTGGACGGATTATCAGAGCTATGAACGGAGTGGGGGCCGGGCGCGATGAAGCACTGCGAATGCCATTCAATCTGTATAGATCAACGGTTATAGATGCGCCCAACATGTATCTGTGCTAAGTGCTTATAGGGCCAGCGCTCGGTTCTGGCTTTCAGTCACGTGGAGGAAAAGGAGTAGAGGGGCTAGGCCGAAGTGGCTAAGGCCTGATATATTTTCAAAGGTGGGTTTCTCGACCCTTTTATGAAATTCTGAGGCTGGGAGAAGGCGATGATAGGCGGATAATGGATTTTCCAGGCTATCAAAAGAATTTTGAAGGGTTAAAATGGAATGGCCTGCAAAAAATTCAATAGGGGTTTGACATGATTAACAGGCTCGAAGGCCTATATATTATTGAGAAACAATGGAAAACCCTAAACATCCAAAAACCTAACCCTAGGAGATGAAACACCAGACTATGGGCCCTGTTGGGGTAAATTGGTACATCAATTTCACGGGGTCGTAACTTTTGCATACTATCTTCGTTTGACGCACATGATACATCGTTAGAAAGATCTATCTAAGGACTACAACTATTGATTGCAAATGTAGATCCTAGAATGGAATCAAATTTTCCAAACAAATGATGCCCAAAAAACGTTGTTTGGGCCTCAAAACGGCTTCGAAAGTTCAGGACCCAAAAAACTGCTAAAAATAGTAAGCTGTGCCGAAAATGAAAAAATGAAAGAGACAATGGTGGGGCCCCAAGTGGAATAGTCCGGTGGCCACCAATATCCACTTGGATCATTCCTCCCCCCTTAGGAAGCAATGGTCCCCATTGCGTTGAGTTCCTCCATGAGATGAGGAAACTTCTGCTGAACTTGGTCCCTGATGAACCACTTGCCTTGGTGCAGGAGTTGGCTAGCTTTGACAACCTGATACAGTTGGATCTTCTATTGGCGAGTGTTCTTGATTTGCATGTCCATGATACAATCTGTGGTGGCCTGTTCCATGCAGTATGGGTTTAACTCTGTTGGTGTGAGTTGTTCTGCAATGTCAGAGGTGTCTAGTAGAGGTGGGAAGTAGGGATGAAGGCGTTCCACATTGAATATTGGGTGTAGACCAAGGAATGGTGGAATAATGAGCTCGAAGGCATTGTTCCCTATAGCCTTGGTGATGGTGTATGGCCCATATCAGAGCGGGCGAAGCTTGCGGTGGGGTCCAGTGAGGCACTCCTTCTGCAAATGTAGCCAGACTTTGTCGCCCACCTGGAAGTTGTGTGCCACCCGATGTTGATCATGTCATTGCTTGTACTTAGCATTGGCTCTGTCCAATATTTCATGAACCTGTTGGTGGATGTGTTGAATGCGCTTGATCAAGCTGTTCACTTTGTCAGCTTCAGACTGGACATGAGTCGAATTGGCCTGAGTAGCCGCAAATGGCATGGATACCTCAATGGGACATAGTGGCTGGAATCCCAAGCCCACCTGAAAGGGCTTGTGGCTAGTTGAGCTGTGGAGAGCCCGATTATAATTGTGTTGTACATAGGGGAGGCTCTCATCCCATGTGCGTGGATGCTTTGAATTGTACATGTGCAGAATGTGTACAATAATCCTATTGACGACCTCTGTCTAGCCATCCGTTTGGGGATGGAAAGCTGTGGACTTGGTGAGCTTGGTGTCCAGCATTGACCGGAGGCTGCACCAAAATGTGCTAAGGAACCTATTGTCCCGATCTGAGATGATAGACTGTGGGATCCCAAAGTGCACCCACACTCGTTCAAAGAAGAGTTTAGCAGTGGCTTCTGTTATGATATTCTTCTTGCAGGCTGCCATAATGTTCATCTTCGAAAATCTTTCGACGACCATGAAAACACAGTCGTTTCCATGCTTAGTAGAATGAAGGTCCAACATGTAATCCATGGAGATGGATTCCCAAGGTTGACTAGGGGTAGGTAGCAGAGTATAGAGGCCTTGCTTCTTGATGGTCAGTTTGGCAATGACGCAAGTAGTGCAGGATCTTATGTACTTACCAACATCTTGTCGAAGGTTCAGCCAATAAAAATACTTCTGTAGTATTGCCACTATTTTCTTGACCCATAAATGCCCAGTGACTAGACTGTAGTGTGCTTCCCATATCATCTTGGCACACTTGCTTGAAGGAACACAAAGGTGTCCTAGGTGACATAACAGTGCGTCTTGGAGGTGAAAATTTGGAACTTGCGTACCCCCCAAGAGTGCCTTGTATGTGTGACTGAATTCTGGATCGCTCTTGTAGAGAAGCGGCCAATCAGAAGTCTCGTGCCCACAAGAGTTGAGAACGGTGGTTTGCGCCATGATCGGTGGTCGGCTGAGGCAGTCTGCAACATTATTGGTGCTACCCTTCTTGTACTTGATGTTCAAATGAAACTGTTGCAGATATGTGGACCACTTCTGATGGCGATCGTTCTGCAACTTCCCTTGTGTCTGTTGAACTGCAAGGGTCGGTGGTCTATGTGGATGATTGTTTCCTTCCCCAAAATGTAATGCTTCCATTGTCGACAAGCCTGCACAATGGAATACATTTATTTGTCATATGGGGAATACTTGTGGACTGTGTCGGAAAATGTCTCACTGTGATATGCCACTGGATGCACCCGTTGAGTAAGAACTGCCCCAATAGCATAGTTAGAGGCATCTGTCTCGATCTCAAATGGTTGTTGCAAGTCTGGTAATGTGAGCACTGGGTCATAACAGAGGTGATGTTTCAATTCTACGAATGCCTTCTATTGAGACTCCGACCAAAATAATTTTTCTTTCGCTCCTGCCTTGGTGACTTGACTCAAGGGTCAAGTGATATGAGAGAATCTCAACACGAACTTGTGGTAGAAATTAGCAAGACCTAGAAAGCTGCGAAGCTCTGTTAGAGTGGTTGGGGCTGGCCAATCCCAAATGACTTGGATCTTGGTTGGATCCACATGCACCCCCCTTTCATCAATAATGTATCCCAGATATTGAACCTGGGTCATGCCAAAAGTTGACTGCTCCAAATTGGCACACAACTTGTGTTGCCACAGTGTTTGGAGGACTTTTCGGATGTGGTGGAGGTGCTCTTCCTAAGTCTGGCTGCAGATCAGAATGTCATCCAAGTAC
This sequence comes from Pinus albicaulis, assembly GCA_034641835.2. Classification (NCBI taxonomy): domain Eukaryota; kingdom Viridiplantae; phylum Streptophyta; class Pinopsida; order Pinales; family Pinaceae; genus Pinus; species Pinus albicaulis. The sequence continues at coordinate 1,265,876,968 of CM076574.1, read as the reverse complement.
ACCACTACAAATGAGTTGGTGAATGGCCACAAGATGTCGTCCATCAACCTCCTGAAGGTTGCGGGAGCATTCGTCAACTCGAAAGGCATGACCAACCATTCTAAAAGGCCCTCGACTTTGAAGGTAGTCTTCCACATATCGAAGGGTTCGATTAGTACCTGGTGATACCCAGACTTCAATTCAATCTTGCTGAAATAATTTTCCCCTTTGAGTTGGTCCAGAAGGTCATCAATCCATGGGATCAGGTACCTATTCTGGACAATGATCTTGTTCAGCGCTCGATAGTCAATACAAAGTCTCCAAGTCCCATCCTTCTTTTGTACCAACATGATTGGGCTCCCACAGGGTGATGAACTTAGTCAGATGTGACCTTTCTGTAGCAGCTCTTGAATCTGCCTCTTGATTTCATTTTTCTCCAGAAAAGAGTGCTGATAGATCAGTCCATTGGGTAGTGGCGCACCTAGGGTCAGATCAATGGGGTGCTTGACCTGACAGTGCAGAGGCACCCCTGTGGGTGAGGTGAAGATGTCCCCATACTCCTCCACAACCTTGTCCATTTCTTGTTGTCGTGCAGAGGAGCCCTGTCTGGAAGTCGTGGCCACAATATTCTTCCTTCCCTGGGGGTGGATTATCAGGAAAACAAATTTCTTGGTTTTGGAAATGAGCTTACTGCATTGTTTTGCAGTAACCAAAGAGATAGCGGTAGACGGTGGTACCTCTGGTATCCTGTACAACTTATTTCCCAAAGTAACAATAACAACGCGAGATCGGGACTGATACACAACATGTCGCTTCCACAAGTATGGTTGGCCTAATAATACATCACAAACATCAAGAGGAGAAATGTCATAGAATACCTCATTTGTGAAAGGCTTGATGTTGTAGGGAAGGCGACACTGCTAGCTGACTCAGAGATCCCATCCTTGGTGAAGCCACCCGATGGTGTATGGTTGTGGGTGTGTTGTGGTCAGAAAGCCCAACCGCTTCATGGCGTCTACTGAAATGAGGTTCTTTTGGCTCCCATTGTTGACAATGAACTGTAGTGGGGAACCCTTTACCCACATTTGGGAGTGGAAGAGACGCTTCTCCTCCTCTGGATCTTCCGGTTCCTCCTTTTGTATCTTCGCAGTGGAAACAGTGGCGTTGGGCTCCGCATCAATAATTTGTTTCCCTTTTTCATTCCCCTTGTCATGTTCTGATTCAGAGTCAGAGCATGCATCTGATTCAAAAGCCCTCATCTCGGCCACCAGCGAATGCTTGGCCCGACACTCACTTGTGTTGTGAGTGGAGCTCTTATGGAACTCACACCACTTTCTCATGTCCTTATTTGGCTTCGCGGTGTTGTTCTTTGCTTGTGGCTTTGACAGGTTGTCTTGGGCCACCATGCCTCAGCTTTGTCCTTTGTTCTACGGTTTGGGGGCACCTTTCCCTTGCTTTTGATTTGCAGATCCAAAGTCCCGCTTCTTCTATTTGAATTTCTGCTCAATCTTGCCAGCATACTGGTATGTCGTACCAAGCGAGGAGATGTCGAGGAACTCCATTTCCTCCTGAATATATCTGCGTAAACAACTGTAATACTTTAGCACCAAATGTTCCTTCGAATCTTTGATACCCAACTTTGTGCGCAGGGTATGGAATAGATTCGTTAGCTCATGCACATATTGATCCCTTTGTTGCCGCATCATGGTCCATTATATGTAATTGTCCTCATAGCTCCCCACGAGATAGTATTGTTCCTTGATGGTGTCTCAGAAAGAATTCCAAGTGGGTACGGCTAAGGACAGAGAGGGTTTTGTCTCGTCCTTTTTCTCACAGTAGGTTTCCCACTAGTCCTTGACATGGGGGGGTAGCTTTGAGGAGTGCAAAAATAATCTTCCCCCGGTCGTAAAGTCATGAACTGAGAAATATCCTTCTAATAGATTCAACCATCTATCTACAACATTTTCATCTATTTGAACCTCAAATATGGGAATGTCAAAGTTTACTTGTACCCTAAAGGGAGTCGCGCCTCCAGAGTGGCTGCTAGATGTAGTTGTCCCGCCGGTGGGCAGTCGTTAAAGGATTTGGGAAAAGTTATCCATCATCACTTTCCTTTGTTTTTAAAGGGCCTCCTCGGGAAATATTTTGATAGGATATCTTGCTCCCTCATCTTTCTTTTCATCCCCCATGGGCGGTCGTCAGGGTTTGCGAGGCTGATCTTGCAAAGGTTCAACCAGATCAAGCCCTAACTCCTTATACCCCGACCTCGTTGGGGACATGCAAAGAAGGATTGAGAAAAAGTAGACTACTCTGATACCACTCATTTGTATTTATGCAGGAACGCAATAGAATACACATATAACCATAAATACAAAGATGCAGTGGAAATAACACTTCATTTCATTAATATCAAAGAACTGAAATTTGCTTACAGACAAAATGGAAATAAACTAGCTAAGGCGTTGGTAGCTTATCTCTGAGAAGAGATGTGGTGGCTACAAGCTTGTGAACTCTGTGTTACAATGAGGCTCAAAGGCCTATATATTATTGATAAATAATGGAAGACCCTAAACATCCAAAAACCTAACCCTAGGAGATGAAATGCCAGACTATGGGCCCCGTTGGGATAAATTGGTACATCAATTTCTCGGGGTCGTAACTTTGGCATACTATCTCCGTTTGACGCACATGATACATCGTTAGAAATATATGTCCGAGGACTACAACTGTTGATCTTGAATGTAGATTCTAGAACAAAATCATATTTTCCAGACAAACGATGCCCAAAAAATTTCGTTTAGGGCCTCAAAATGGCTCCGGAAGTTCAGTTCTCGAAAAACTGCTAAAAATAGTAAGTTGTGCCTAAACTGAAAAATGAAAGAGAAAATAGTGGGGACCCAAGTGGAATAGGTTGGTGACCACCAATATCCACTTGGATCAACAAAGAAAGAAAGTTGCAGTTGAAGTTGCAGTTGGAGTTTCTGGGCAAGTCGAAGTTGTTGTAGTTTCTGGGCAAGTCAAATTTGCAGTTTCTAGGCAGTCCAAGTTTCAGTTGCACAGTACGTCGAAGTTGTTGGAAGGAGAAGCTATTCAAAGAGGAATAATTGACTTGTTCTTGGAGAGGTTCTTGGTCAAGGGTCTAGGTCTTGGAATTCGTCAATTGAAGAATCTATAAGAAGAAGAATTCTTGTGGGTTTTCCTCTCAAGTTGAAGAGGTTTTGGCCCTAGCTGATTGCCTACATCTTCTGTCCTTTGTCTCATTGTTATTTATGGTTTTATAGTTGTTTGATGAATAATAACACATAATAATAAACACGTACAAGAAGAACCTAATTAAGAAAATTAAAAATTCCTCACAAGCAGTTATCATTATAAGAGAAATCGTTGAATATCTCTGCCCTAGATTTCTCAACATGGACTCAGAGCTAAGGTGAAAAATCAAGGAAGGGTAGTTCAACAAGGGACATTTAAGCTCTGAAATATTGACGAGGTTTTAGAAGGATATCGATGGCTTCAAAGAATCAAGAAGATCCTATCATCTCCAAAATATTTTGAAGACAAAGGATACATTATCATCCTAAAGGAAGTCAAAACCCTAGTTCATGTAAAAGGGCATCTACACTTAAAACCTTCTTGGAATCCTCGCTCTATCAATCATCAAATGAAAATCGAAGGAATTTAAAGCATCTTTAAGTTTTCACATTCAAGGGAAAAAGAAGAAAGATGTTTTCGTTATCATAAAAAGTATCGAGGATATCTCCCTCTCATTAAAGCAAAGGATTTCATCTCAAAAGAGAATACGTATCTCAAACATCCTTGAAGAAGGTCACCCAAGGAGCATCAAGGCATCATCAATAATTCATTCTCAATCCTCATCAACAAAGGCATCAAGTTGATGAATTCATCTTCACTTGACAAGTAAATATTTATACTTCTATATCGAATTCTAGTAAAATGAATTTATTTTGCAAGGACATCAACAAGTTGGTTGGGTCATCAAAGTTCCCTGCATGGAAAAGGAGGATAGACCTAGCCCTCAAAGAAAACAAATTTATTAATCATGTCAAAGGAAAAGTCCCCAAACCATCTGAAGAGCAAGCACTATCTAAATACATGAAAAAGGATCTAAGGGCTCAAAGGATTCTCATAGAATCCATCAAGGGTTATGTCATCCCATATGTAGAAGGATTAGAGACATCAAAAGAGATACAAAATTTATTCTATGAAAGCTCAACATGACAAGTCATATCACTAAGGTTTGAACTATACAATTTGAAAGTATCAAAGGATGAAGGGATATATACATGTCTTACTAAATCATCACAAATAAGGAATCAACTTCAAGATCTAGGAGAGACAATATCCGGTAAAGAAATGATTATCATTGTTATAAATGATCTAACTAATGAACAAATAAACCTTGGTATCAAATGCCTATGAAGAGGAGAAAGCTATCCCATTCAATAATTTGTGGTCACTATGCAATATTGAAGAAAACAGGTTAAAGGAAAAAATTGATACAGGATCAGATAAGCAGGTTCACACATTTGTTGTCATGTTAAGAAGCAAAGGGATATTTGACAAGTTTGGTCCTGAGAAAAATATGCAGATCAACATGTCGCAGATCCAATGCTATGGATGTCAAGAATATGGGCTCTTCAAAAGAGACTGTCCTAAGCTCAAGAAGGGAAACAACAAATGAAAAAGGGAAGAAGCCCATATCACCAAAGAAATGGGCTGGAAGAAGCTAAAAAGAAGAAATCCAAGAATGAGGAAGTAAAATATCTCTACTATTATTGAGATAAGTCTTCTCCACCTAGTTATTTTCAATGTTTGTAAAGTATATCTATCATGGTAGGAATCATTAGAAGCATGATAGGATGCATCATGTTAGGAGATGGCATTGTAGAAGCATATGATTGAAATCAAGAGCTCGTGACATCACCATAAAGAAGCATGAAAGATAACTGAAATAGAAGTCTATGATTGTCATCAATAGAAGGATGTAGCTGTTAGTAGCCTCATTAGAAATACAAGTAGTACTTATGGGAAAAATAAAGTCATCTAATATAGAACTCACCATGCATCATTCAAAAGGATCATTTTCTAGATGAGGATGATCAAGATCCTCCGTTAGAATCTTCATTAGAAGGTTCACCTTCTGTAAGAAGTAAGTGTCTCACTGAGAATTCCACCTTGTATGGGATTCATGGAATGATGGTATGATGTCAAAAGAAGTAAAGCATGTCAAGGGATTGAAGTTATTTCAATCAAGGAAGTTTTCGAAGGAAGTCTAGATGACCAAAAGGAAAAGAGGAGGTATATATGCTTGTATTTGATAAAATTGAGTCATGTCATATAGTTACAGATAGCATGGATAAATGCTCTACCTCATGAGCTTGATCAAAAGAAAAGGATCTCCTCCTTTGGATCTATGCATGAAGGTGTGGTTCACATATTGATTATGATGAAACCAACATTATAAGGCCTCATATGGAATATGAGGTGGTTGAAAAAAATGAAGGAAATATGGATGGAAGTTCTTGGTATGAAATAGGTGAAGAAAGTAAGGAAATACCGTTAAAGATGCAACTATGGTCATATAGAAAAGGAAATCAACATTTGATAATCTAGAAGAATTCACCATGACATCTCTAGGGAAAATGTATGAATACTCCAATGAGGTCTAGAAAGGAATATGACACTTTACATGTAATATATTTTTGGGAGATGTATCAATATGTATGCAAGATGTTGATGTGACAACAAGGAGATGTCATGATAAAACACCATCACAAAGGTATTTTTGATTTAATGTTCTTTATCTTTTTTTAATAATATATGCATGGGCTAATGCAGGAATACCAAAGTGTTGGAAAGAGGTTCCCTAAGCTGCATTTTTGATATAATTTTCTAGTAATTGGTCTTACGCAGGGGATTTGGGGTAGGTAAAAGCCCCCAATGTTTTGTAATGGGTCAAAGGGTAGACCTAGAGTTCGCAAACCACGGTTTGTGGACCATAAGATAGCAAAGGCTACGATGGTATAAATAGATAGATAGTTGGGTCTAGAAAGTAAGAAGTAAGATTGATGATATGTACGAACTGTTGAGATCTGTTTTGGGTTTTTTTGGGTAAGGACTCCTGTTGGTTGTGTGCACGGAGATCCTCAGTCTTGCTGTGTACGGAACCTGCTGGCTGTGTGCGCGGGCTATGACTTGGGTTTGTAATTGGGTTTTTGGATATTAATGAATTCGAAATATATTGAAGTATCTTCATGCTATCTAACTGGTTGTGTTTATTGCTAAAGTGACTCTGTGTTATTTGAATAAGATGCGATTGTGTCTACGATATATGAATTAGCTGCGATTGTAATTTTTTGTGGTGATAATTGCTGATGCGCACGTGGATGCGAATGTGTTGATCAAATATGTTAAAAATAGTAGCTTCGTTTATGGTTACATGCTAATTATACTGTTAAAGACTCGATAATAGGCTTGTTTCTATGCGAACCTGATAGAACTCAACGAGATCTACCTTAATTACCTACTCTCTCCCAGGGTGCAGAAACCTGGTTCCAGCACCCACCCATACTACTTCGAGTGAGACATTGGCCTGCGAAAGTAGGTCATTACCTAAAGGGCCAGTAGTATAGGGGTTTGTTGGAAAACCTTAACTTCGAACCTAGGTCAGGACCCCTAAAGCCAACAAATGATTCCGTTGTCGGGACCAGGAGCATTTTGAGAGAGAGATCAGGTAATTCCACGACGCCACTGGAGACCTAAGAAATTAGAGCTCGAAGACTAGTTCAAAAGAAAGATTCAGGAATTTTCTGTAAAGGAGAATTGCAGCATGAAGCTAACAGTTGAGAAGTGGAAGAACAAATATATTTTCACTGAAGTATATGAAAATTTCTTTGTAACTTTTGCGCACAAGCTCCAGGATTGGCTAGCGAGGCTAGTATAATTCCAGACGTGTTGGAAAGATGATAAGGTTACCTAGTGGAATCCGAAATTGATTCAAAAGTTGGAGAAGGCTGACAACACAATCACCTACACGGTAGATCATTGGGTAGATAGTGTGCTAGGAGGATTTGTAACAGAATTCACAATCGATCAGATTTTATCCTACTCTGAGGCGTAGCAAAGGTTCTTCAAAGACTTTTGAGGTAAGTTGTTGCGAACATTGTCGTTGCTAATTAAAATATTACTGTGCGAAAAGGGAATTTTGTGCAGCCACGCCGAATGAATGACCTCTGATCAGAGTGAGAGTACAACACAAAGTGGTAAGTACTACCGAGCCAAACGAGAAGGGGATAGATCCATTTACATCCCATTAAGAGAGTTGGATGCACACGCAGGAACTAGTCCTCCGGCTACACCACCTTTGAGTCAGTATAAGGGAAAGAACTCCCTCACACCTCTGCCACCACTGGAAGAAGATATGGCCACACACATGAAGTTGCCCACCTTCAAGGGTGTAGGAGACAAAGATATGGAACGATTTTAGTTCGTAGCGGAATTAGTATGGATTGCGCAGAATGTGGCTAGCGATGCTGTAAAGAGGGTCAAACTATCCCTCGCATTTGAAGGAAGGACCCTAGATTGGTATATGGGGTACGTAGGCTAGCATGCAAATCCATCTATTCAAGATATTAAGAATGCTTTAAAACAACAGTTCCAGAAGCCTAAGTCCTACGCTTAGCTGGTGGTTGACTTGAAAGACTTAGACAAGGACCAACTGAGTCAATATGGGAGGCTGATCAGCGGCTGAAGAAGGTTATCAGGGATGGGGAGTTTCAGTATGATGATAGATAGCACAAGGAATGGTTCATCACCATGTTATTACCTCACCTACGTGGACCTATGGGTCAACAAGCGATTGAGATGCAAGAGAAAGCCTTAGAGATTGCTATGAAGCTAGAAGCTGCACCAAGAGATGATGCCTAGTTTGGGGTACAACAAATCCAAATTTAGCTGGAGGTAATGCACCTCGAAATCCTAAATTTTTGGAAAGAGCGAGGAAAATAAGCTAGCCTAGACATATGGTGCATAAGATGCAGGGTGTCCGGCCACACCAAGGATCAGTGCCCTCTGCTGGTAGACTACATGTAGGCTGGGGGGCCCAGCCCATTACGTCCTAAAGAGGCTACGGGACCAAGCGGTTTGACGTTATGGTGCACTGACTATCACGTAGCTAGACTACATGATACCAACCATAACTGTGGGACATGACGAACATAATTGTCAGACATATGACTTAATGATAGACCGAGGAAACCTGTACTGGGTATAGATTGACCCTTCTTCACCACTATCTCCCTCGGGTAGAGGAGGCTCCCCAGCCAGAGGCAGGGGATGGGGAAGAGGTGGAAGTGCGGGTCGAGGAAGAGGGAAATTGATCTGTTATAATTGTGGAGAAATAGGGCACTTCGCAAGGGATTTTCCGAACCCTGCACAACAATCTTGCTAATATTGTAGACAATTGGATCATGTGATTGAAGATTGTCCAGTAATGATAGCAACATTGTAGGAAAAACAACAGACACCAACGCAGAATGTGCAAGGGTTAAGGCAGAACCGCGTGATGAGGAACCCAGTATTAATGTCATAACACGCACTGACATGGCTACTAGAGGAGTTGAGGAGAGAGCTACGGCTGAACCCCTTATCCAAAAGGCTGCTATCAAATAGGAAAGCTTTGACCTACAAAATGAGAAAGAAACCTACATCGAAGCTCGCAAGGACTTTACCAAGGATGAGGCATCTACTTCCAAGGCCCCAACAAACCTAAGAGTGGACAATGAAGTTAAACCATTCCTCCAAGCATGTATGAAGCTGCTACGCAACCCGAATGTAGTAGAAAATCTTCAAGCACTGATAGACATCTGTGTAGACATAACTGACCACCCTCCCACAGAAGTTAAAGATGTTCACAAACTGTACAAGCATAAGAGACACATTGGTCAGGAAATGCGTATAATGACGCAGATTGGAGATTATGAAATGGATCAGGTCATCCTAGATCTAGGATCCGATGCGAATGTCCTTCCCAAATAGACGTGGCAGAGGATGGGAGAACCTAAGTTGGAATGGTCTATAATATAGCTACGCATGGCTAACCAACAGAAGATCATACCGTTGGGGAGACTATCAAAGATTATGGTAGATATCACAGGGGTTAAGGTATGCACAGATTTTGAGGTAATTCATATTGTGGAAGATGTAGACCCTTATCCTCCACTCCTGAGACTGGATTGGGCTATAGACATGGGAGGCATTATCAACTTGAAGAAAAGGAGCATGGTTTTTGAGAATGAGGGTACGAGAGTGATAGTCCCTCTAGACCCAGCGGAAGGAGAGCTGTATACAGAACCTGTGTGTGAAGAAGATGACGTGGATCATATCTATAGACTAACCATCCGAGATGAAGATTGGATTAATCCTACAACTGATGGCATGCTTTGATGAGAGAAATATAGTGAATGCCTCTCTGACTCCGATGGGGAGATTGAAAATTGGCAGAATCGGTTACATGATATATCTGCACTATGATGTCTTAGGATCACAAAGAGCTTCCGGTGTATCTCCTTAGAGGTAAGAGAGCTGCCTTTGATGGTTTTGGTAGTATTAGGGATTTTATGAGAACATTTGAAGCAGAAGTCCTAAGGGAGAGAAGAATGTGGGCGCTTAACCTAGCCATGCACGCGACCACTGCACGGTGGTGGGAAACTCATAAGGGGACATTCCAGGATTGGGAGGAATGCCGCGAGATGATGATCCTATGATTTGAACCTCCGGTTCACCTATGCATGGAGACTTTCCTTGGCCAAGGAGACCTACGCAAGCACATGGCCGCATGGATGGAGGAGTGGTGCGAAAGGACCAAGGATGAATGGGTCCACTTGTTCATTCATTCCTTGGGGCCAGTCCCCATTGCATGGTATCTGGATGCAGAGCTACGTCAGCGTACCCACCACTGGGATAACATGAAGGAAAATTTTGTGGGGACGTTCGGATTGATAGGCGGAACTGAGGCATTAGACGAAGCCCTACGGGATATGGATGCCCTAGTATTTGATGAATCTCGCCCTCGTGTGGAGTACGAGGCACCAGCTCGGGATACGCAGATGTAGGATATTTTTAACTGCCACAATCTATCAATGGAGGAATGTGATGAAGACCTGCGAAATATCACTATCTCGGAATCAGAGGGTGAACGCGCAGTTGCTGGACCCCCACTGCAAACCGTCGATGTGACCAAGCCTCTTAAGCTAAGGGAAGTCAACATTGGAACAGAAGAACAACCTAAGCTAGCTAATAGTGGGGACTACTGGGACGATGATACCGTTGGGAAAGTCGCGGAGCTTCTCACAAGTACCAGGACCTGTTTCCTATGAAATTCTTAGAACTCAAGGGTATTACAGGGGACTTGGGGGTCATGCACATCACTTTAAAACTAGATGCGCACCCTATTAAGAAACGACCTTACTGATTGAAACCAAAGTATAATCAGAAATTAAGGGAAGAAATTGACAAAATGATAGCCGTAGGTATAATTAAACCAGTACTCTGATTGGGTAAGACTTATGGTGGTCCAGGAGAAAAATACTAAAGGAGAAATAAGAATCTGTGTTGACCTGCACAAACTAAATGATGTCTGCGTACATGATCCCTTCCCTACGCCATTCTCTGACGAAATTATTGATAGTGTGGGAGGGTAGGAAGCGTACTTGTTCACTGACGGGTTTTCAGGCTACCATCAGATCAGGATCGCACCTGAAGATCGCAACAAAAATACGTTCGCCATTGAATGTGGATCCTTCCACTTTACTGTCATGCCGTTTGGGCTTAAGAATTCCCTTGCCATCTTTTCGCGGGTAGTGGTCGCAGTATTCAAGGAGTTCATCCACAAGTTCTTGGAGGTATACTTTGATGATTGGACAGTATTTGGGTTGGTAAAGAAGCACATCTCAAACTTGCGCATGATGTTGGACGCCTGTAGAAAGCACCAAATTTCCATAAATATTAAGAAGTGCATATTCTGCGTACCTTTCAGGATATTGTTAGGCCACATAGTCTGTCAACAGGGACTGATGGTTGACCCCGCCAAGGTAGCAGTTATCATCAACCTGGTAGTCCCTACAACCGAGAAACATTTGTGCTCCATTCTCGGGCACACGGGCTACTACATGAAGTTCATTCAAGGGTACGTACTGATCACGACACCCATGGAGAAGTTGCTAAAGAAGGACGTTTCATTTTTTTGGGCCGCAGAGTGTTAGAAGAGCTTTGAGATACTCAAGGAAAAGATGGTCTATGCACCTCTCCTCATATTTCTTGACTGGGCGATGGTTTTCCATGTCCATGTAGATGCTTCAAGAATCGTCCTGGGAGCTATCCTTACACAGCCCGGGGAAGGGGACATTGACCACTTGGTTGCATTTTCTAGTAGAAAAATCTCTAGTGCGGAGTGTAACTACTCCACTACTGAGCGCGAGGGGCTAGCTATGGTATATGACCTGCAGAAATACTGGCATTATCTGTTGGGAGGGCACTTCAAGATGTTCACGGATCACTCAGCTTTGAAGTACCTAGTGAATAAGCCTATGTTGGGGGGGGGGGATATTTGCCGATGGCTACTGCTATTTCAAGAATATGATTTTGAGATCATTGTGAAGCCGAGGAAACTAAATGCTGGGCTGGACCATTTTTTGTTAGGTCCCTATATTACTAGTATAGTCCCTTATTGTTATTAGTGTAACCGCCTTATTTTTATTATTGTACCCCTGTAACCCCCATATTGTTATTATTGTGCCCTTAAATTATTATTGTTAGGTCGGCTAGGATTACATTGTGGCCCCATGGACTCCTATATATAGAAAGAAGTTTTGTAATTTGTATCATCCAAGAATTGTTCATTCCTGTAATGTATTGTAGGTTTCCCCCTCGAAGTGGCTTATTTCTAAGGTGTTGATATCTCTTTTCTTCTCTTTTTGGAGTTGGTTTCCCAACATTTGGTATCAGAGCTTTGGATTCTAAGGTTTCACTGCTCCAAACAAGTCATCGTGGAATTTTCTCTATAACGTTTTTTCTACAAAGGTTCAGAAGCTGAAATTTTTAGAGTGCATATCTGAAATCCAGAGGAACATCTTCAAAAAATTTCAGAGCTTGGTTCACAATATTTTCGAAGATACAATCTGTGGAAGTTAGGGCTTTTTGCAGGCTCCTGAATTTCACTTAAAAAGGTCATCGCGAAATTTTCACCATAAATTTTTTTCTATGAAGGTTCAGAAGCTGAAATGTTTAGAGTGCGAAGCAAAAATCCTGAGGAACATCATCGCAAAATTTCAGAACTTGGTTCGCAATATTTTCAGAGATATGATCTGTGGAAGTTAGGTCTTTTTCAGGCTCCTGAATTTCATCTCAAAGAGGTGATCGTGGGAAAATCTTCATAAATCTCTCTCTGAGCATCGGATTGGAATTCTATAAAAAGTGACTAGAAGTACATGGAATGTAGTTTCATGTCTATAAATTTCAGAGCCAAAGGAGCAAAAAGTGACACGTGGCAAGTCGTACGTTCGCTCTACTAAACTAGTCCATAATTAGGTCATTGTGGGAGATTGGACATAACTTTTCCTTGAAGAATCCAAATCAAGTTAGACCTGTGGCATTTGAAAGAATCTTTAGAGGACTACTACAGGGCTGAATTTTAGATATTGAGGATCTGTAAGGATAGAGATAAGTCAATTTCAATCTTCCAGTTCAAACAATATTTCCAGAACTTGATGAGGAAGGAAAAATCATATTGGAACTTGAAGCGGTCATGGAAAAAAAAACTCAACAGCTATGGAATCGATCAATTTCAGAGTATCTCATCAAGTGGAAGAACTTACCCACTGAAGATTCTACATAGGAGGATGAGAATTTTATACAGAAGCACCGAGGGCTACTCAAGCATTGAGGAAAACACTTTTTTTAAGGAGAGGGGCATGTTAGGTCCCTATATTACTAGTATAGTCCCTTATTATTGTTAGTGTTACCCCCTTATTGTTATTATTGTACCCCTGTAACCCCCATATTGTTATTATTATGCCCTTAAATTATTATTGTTAGGCCGGCTAGGATTACATTGTGGCCCCATGGACTCCTATATATAGAAAGGAGGTTTTGTATTTTGTATCATCCAAGAATTGTTCATTCATGTAATGTATTGGAGGTTGCCCCCTCGAAGTGGATTATTTCTAAGGCGTTGATATCTCTTTTGTTCTATTTTTAGAGCTAGTTTCCCAACATTTGTCTTGAATCGAGAGTGGTGAAGAACCGACCAACCTAGAGGAAGGATTGCCCGATGCGCAGCTATTTGCTATTAAGGTGGTTGATGCGCACTCTGCCAATATCATTCACTTCTTAACGAAGGGGATGGCACCTGCAGAATATTCGGCACAATAGAAAAAAGAGTTGGAAACCCACGCAACAGACTTTACCATCATAGCGGGCCACTTGTATAAGCTGGGAGCTGATGAGGTACTGCAAAGATACGTTCTAGAGCATGAAAGATAAGCCATCTTAGCAGAAGCCCACGGAGGTGTAGCAGGAGGTCACTACGCAGGGAAACCGACGACGCAAAATATTTTGAGAGTTGGGATATGGTGGCCCACACTGCATAGGGACTCTTATGACTATTGCAAAGCCTGCAACACATGCCAAAGGACATGAAGACTGTCGTGCAGGGACGAAATGGCCTTGCAGCCACAGATGGCCTTGAAAGCGTTTGAAAAATGGGCCATAGACTTCGTTGGGCCCATCAAACCACCAGGGAAGAAGACAGTTTCCCGCTACATCATCACTGCAATTGATTATGTAACCAGATGGGCCAAAGCGCAAGCTATGAAGGATTGTACTATAGACACCGCAGCGCACTTTATTTTTGAACATATTCTAACCAAGTTTGGCTGTCCTAAGATCTTGATGAGAGATAGAGGTATGCATTTCGATAATGAAACAATACAGGCATTGACTGAAGAATTTCAGATCTACCATGAAAAAAGTACCCCATATCACCCATAGGAAAATGGAACTGTGGAAGCTTTTAATAAAATTTTGGAATAGGCGCTGACTAAGATCTAGAATGTCGATCGATGCGATTGGGCCGTGCGCATCTTGTCGGTCCTATGGGCCTACCGGAGCACGTGCAAGAAGTTGACTAGGAAAACACCGTTTCAGATGGTTTATGGAAAGGAAGCCATTATGCCCATGGAGTATATCGTTCCTAGCTTGCGCATCACATCCTTTACGAACATGGTGGAGCTTGATATCCTAGAGGAATGCTTAGTGCAGTTAGTTGCCTTGGAGGAAGATCGATTCATTGCTAAATTTCATCAGTAAGTTCATAAGGCCCAGGAAAAATCATGGCATGACAGACATATTCGACAGAAGGTCTTTTTGGAAGGAGAATTGGTTCTGCTATACGATAGCCAGTTCGTGAAACACCTGGGGAAGTTCTGTCAGCACTGGATAGGCCCCTATATGGTAAAGGAAATCACTAACAGAGGAGTTGTCCAGTTAGCTACATTGTGTGGTGATATTATACCGAGATATGTTAATGGCGGTCGTCTCAAACCATACCGGATCAAATGACTATATGGCCGGAGTAGGTGTATTGGGAGGAATACGCGCAGGAAAGAGGAAAAATGCAGGTAGGCCCGTTATACGCGCAGGGGTCGTCTATAGGTCAAGAAGCTGGGGGAGGTGCGCTGGGAGTGCAGGGGTCGATCACAGGTCTGGGAGCTCAGGGAGGTTTGCTAGGAGCGCAGGGGTAATCATCTACACTGGGAGTGCAGGGGTAATCCACAGCTGCGAAAAATAGCTGTTGGAACAATAAAACTCGATAAAAAGAATATTTTACCGTTGGAAGGAGTGGGCAATCGACAATTAATGAGGCGATTTCCGAAGATTTTTTACCATTTTCTTGATGGTAAGTTTCAGGTAAGCCTCACCCAACCGTTGGTCACTATCCAAAGCTATAAAAGCAGGAGGGTAGATCAGAAGTGGGTTTCGTGCATTCTGAAAATCTTGTGTCTTGCAAATTTCCGTAAGTATTGTGCTCTGTTAATTTCTGGGCGGGCTACCCCCTATGATAGTAGCAATCCTGAGTTCGTCTTCCAAGAAAGAATGACCGCGACCAATCCCGCTGAATCGTCACAGACCATGGCCTCTACCGATGAAGTATTGAAGGTCACCCCTAAAGTTGAAGAGGTTGTGTCCACACCAACCAAGGGGAAGCAGGTGGAGAAAAAGAAGAGTAAGGGGAAAGAACAGGAGCAAGCGTAGGGGAGGGTTGCGAAATGGGCTGGAGGGAAGCCACGCACCTCCCCTCGGAATGTGAAATCCCCCCGAACGGTGTCCCAGGCACGCTCGCCTAACCTGACGAAGCGACCTCTGTCTGCTGAGGAAGAGGCTCAAATTGCTGAACCAATCACTTGGTTGCCACCCTATGTTCGGCCTCGCAGGCCCTTGGTGTGCATGCCTAAGAACCTCAAAGGTATGCATGCCTATTTGCAAATGCCACTGATTTCGGGTGAAGTCCCCATAATTGGAGCATCACATGGAAAGCTCGCCTCAATTAAGTTCAATGACCACGACCTTGCCAACCTGGAGGCCTTCCTAGAATTGGCACCTAAGTTGTACCTCGAAAGAGTATGGGAGGAAGAAATGCTGAGGGTCGTACCAATTCTGTGGGTGCACGGGCTAGAAAATTCTGTTTTACTAAACTTACTGCGGATATCTCACTTTGGCCAATACAGTATAACCAACCGAGTTGCGCGACAGCTGCTAGCCCTGATCCATGATGACAGCTTGTGGATATGGGACCGCATTCCTATCGATGCCACCCTAATTTACTGCATTACTGGTCTCCCCATGGAGGGGTCGAATCCCATGGAGCGTGTCGGCAAGAAGTATGAGAAAAAGATCGCCGACAAGGTGCGAGAAGACTACCATGTTGAGCGAAGTACTAGGGGATTCCTGATCAACACCATTTCCGACCTGGGAGTGCACCTAGGTACCCTGCTGCTGGCTTGTAAGATGATGCACAAGTGCCAGGACACGACTGTCCTCGCCTATGTAATTCAGTTGGTTGGCCGCTGCAAAAAGGGGGTCTGCTTCAACTAGTCACAGTTCCTTTGCAATGAATTTTTGGAGAACGTGCATGAGGCCCAGGATCATGGAAGGGAATTCTACTACCCTTGGTTGTTTCTCCTAATTGTGTTGGTCACATGGGAAGCCCCCAAGGACTCAGTCCTCCCTGAGCTCGAACCAGACATGTGCGAGGGGGCGCGATACGAAAATTGGTGGGATTCGAAGGATGAGCAGTGCATTAAGGATAACAAGGTCTTTTGGGTCCTGTTGGGGTTCCCATGTTTTGGCCAGATTGGCAAGACCAAAAGATGAGACAACATCAGAACCACTTTGGGGCCCTAGGATCTAGCCCTCCTGGACCCGGAGATGGATCTCTCCTAATAGAGCAAAGAATGGTATATCTTTGAAGCTCAAAATGAGATGTTAGGCTAGGTATGAAGCACAAAAAAGGGGGGTTTTAAAATGATTTGGTTGGTTGGTCGCTAGGTTGGTCATGAGATCATGGACTGAGAAAGTAATGGAAGGAAAGGAACAAAACAACAAGATGTTTCAGCTAGGAGGATAGGTCAAGAAAGTGCCATCCATTGGGCTATGGGGTCATGAAAGGGAATTACTTGCAACAACTAGCCAAAGCTTTTAGAGGGCAAGTCATCTAATACTAAAGGATCTTTTAGATTAGATGCTGGGATGGAACATCAAGGAAAGAAAGTGAGAGAAGGAAAGCAACCTAATTTCGTTCTGTCGCATCGTGTCGCAGGCTCGTTCGAACTCGCACCGCTTTGGACATACTCATAGGCAACTCTCAAAGGAGGGACAAAGGGGCAGCTTATAGATTGGACCAGAGGTCATTTAACTCCAGGTCAGCTTTAGCATGCTCCAAGGGAAAACAAAGATAAGTTTAACAGAGAGATCTTAGAAAGGCCAGCTGGTCGCACAAGGATCCTAGTGGACAGGGCTAACTCTAATCCCCAGTGTTCCCAAATCTTCCAGCTTAAACCCAACAAGAACATATAAATATAGATTCATTTAATTCATACATCAGCTAGCAGCATAAGGAACTACTACGCTGGTTAAATTAACTGAAAACAACCCTTAGATAACACATTTAGCAGAAAACATAGAAGACAAGGAGAGCAGAAGCATAGGGTACCTAACAAGGGTAAATCCTATACCATATTTCTGATGCAAGCCAGCAGAAAATGAACATTATGAAAATGTAATAAACAGAGTTAGAAAAACATCACCAATAGTAATAGACCAGGATCCTGTGAAATGTGCTTTGATTAATTGATGCAAAACCAGTCACATACATTGAGCTCAATGACTGTTACAGTACCAACTTATCCTCCCAGCCTACTACAATACAAACTACTCTTCTACTTTCTCCCAGAACTGTTCTAACAATCAAAACTGAATCCCTCTAACTACAATGGCAGCAGCCGAACAAAAAAATTTACAATGTGTTCTACAGGGTTCTTATAGGAGAAAGAACAACAATGGTAGTTGTAATATTAAATGTAGCATTAAAATTCTGAAACAGTAGGAGGGCCGAGGCTCCACTCGGTTTTAATTCTGAGCATTTATCTTATGCGCTTTTCCAGATGGAAGAGTGATCTTCACCAGGCTGCAATTTACTCAAGGTATGTATTTAATGTACTTGCCGTAGCCTTTTGAAGAATTCTGGTGAATAAACCGAGGTGTATGGACAACTGTGAGGTCTGCCATATTGTATAACTAATGCACTGGCAGCATAGGACTGTTGTCAAGGCTGGAAAATCTCTCTAGAACATGGCATAGGATGAGAAATGTATGGGTACCTTGTCCTTTTATGGAAGAACGTTCTGCTGATATGAAAACCCCGATGATATGGTTTTCTGTGCTATGGACCTCCCGAGAAATCCATGGGGTCTTAATTCTAGTACCCTTGCCTTCTAAAATACCTGAAGAAGCTCAAATTCTTCTATTTATTGCCTTGAGCTCTCTACTGCTTCCGTACTATCTCTGTCTGTGCAATTCGAGCTTTAATGGCACCGGATAGGGTTTGCAGACTTTAAAATCTGTCCTTTGATGAAATCTATGATGCAGACACCTTTCTGGACATTTTTATGTAAAATCAGGCTCTAAATTCAACTCCTTCTGTGCACTGTGCCTTAATAATAGTGCGTATGGACCATGGCGGCTTTTACCACCTGATAAACCTGCAAAACATGAAAATGATCACGGAAAACATTTATGGGAAGGGTGGTATGGATGAATGTGACAGTGGCAGCGTGGCGTGGACGAGGATGATGATTGCAGAGGAAACTATGGAGGAAAACATGACACAGTGGAGAATGCATGGGAAAACGTCGAGGCACACGTTTTAACATGAAAATATTGAACTTTGACCTTGGAACAAATATATATAACGGGGGCGGGCAAATGTACGGTGGAGACACGTGGAGTGGTGACGTGGCAGGACCGGGAGATGGCAGGATAGTCAATAGCAGGGGAAAAAAAATCTGGACCGTCCGATCTCAGGAGGAGATCGATGGTGGGAAACACGACGGAGGGCAATGAACAGTGGGCCAGGGGTACGGAGACCACAGATTAACCCGCACGCAGCTTCGTGGAGCGACAACTGTTGGATGTGCGATCGCAGATCGGACGGCTGACAGGCATATCGCTCCGTGTCCTGTACCGAACAATAACGTGCGATGAGATAGTGGTTTTCCATCCGTATCGGCGCCACGCATCGGATGCTGTATGGAATTGCTGGCCGATCAAAAAATACCGCCTACCCCCGAAAGGCAGTGCGATAGAAACCGGATGGTTTTGAACAGTGTTAGTGTGGCTGCGGGGACCACCGGCAGATGAATTGCGGACCGTCAGATCTACGGGAAATGAACGGTGGATCTTTGATCGGGCGGTGAATGGTGCGGGCCACGGGCGCGATGGAGATCGCGACGACCGTCCGATCTATATAGATCAACGGTCGACAATGCCCCCGATACACAAACACGACAAGCACTTTCCGGCTTGGCGCCTGGCTTCGGCGCTGGGTCATGTGGAGGAAAAGGACATAGGGGGCTCGGTCGAAAGGAGCTAGGACCCATATTATGGAGAATATGGCCTTTTGGGCCATTTTAATGCAATTTGAGGGTGGGAAAGGGAAACAATAGGGAGAAAGGATTGTTTCAACCAAACAAAAAGTATTTGAAGGGTTTAAACAGGATTTTGGGAGGATTAGAGGATCAATGAAGGAAATTTAGAAGGGGGAGAAAAGGGTGGAAGGAAACTTAGAAAAAGGGACAACAGAGTGAGATGAGATATCTTGGGGGGTACAAGGGATAAAAATAGGTCCTTTGGAGCACAATTTTTTGCAATCAGGGAGGCTTTATAATGGGAGTCAGCAGAGGGGATTTCATCACAGGGAAAAGGCACAGGAGACTTCAAGGATGATGTGTTTCCAGGGGAGATGCATTCATTGAAGGCTCAGAAAAAATTTAGCCCCCTACTTTGCGTGTCAAAAATTTATAGGGGGCTAACAGTGGCTCCACATGGGGATGGATTCTTCTTGAAGGAGTCAAGAATTCAGAGGATAAATCTTTGGTGTAGGCCAGGTGCCTGCTGCTTGGCACATCCCTTTCTTTCTTTAGATTAGCTGCCACAAATCCCGAAGACAATATATCAGCAGAATCATTCCCAAACAATCTACCTACCCAGACTACAATCCTAACATTTTTCTTTTAGGGTGCATTTGGACTAGCAGACCCTTTACATCATTTATTTTCACAAACAGGAAAATAAACCTATTCTATTTCTACCCTTATTAGTCCATGGGACCAGATTAAACTATTGGTCTCATATTTTCTCTACCTAATCTAGTATCTGCTAGGATTAAACTGTCTAGCAGATTTCTTCTCTACATTCTAAGACATAAATTGAAAATATTCAAGCCAGGATTAGACTGTCTGACTTGCTGGACCTTGCAGAAATTAAAAAAACTAACTACATGCTCATAGACTGAGCTTATTTGAGCTTTTCCTACCTACCCTACTCTAACTAGAATATTTACAAGTCTAGCTTACAAACATTGTCTTCCAATGCAACCAGTCTATCAAGTGATCCCATGACTGGTCTTTCTTGCTCAACTCCTTGAGCAGGCTGGATAGGCAGGGCAACTCCCACTCTTTTTGTCCAATAACAGCAGCTTTGAAAAATTTTCTTTCTATTTTCAACATGCTGCTAAAAAATACCTTTGATCCTTCTTCAAATGTGTGAAGGAAATGTACATAAGGATCATGAAATGATACCTGGTTATGAATATCTGGCAGGCAGGCTTCAACCAGGATTTCCTCTTCTTCCGCTGGATCAAGAATAAGACTCTCTTGAGAAAGAGAATCTCCCTCATCTTCTTCATTTTCTGAACTGGAGGACTCATCATATATGGAAGTGTTGTCCTCTTGGAGCTCTGATGTATTCTGTTCTGAGGTGCTAAGCTATGTGAAGAGATCCATGTATTCTTGAGCAGGGGTTTGATCTATTTCTTCCTCTTCTTCAAGAGAAAACTCCCTATTTTCAGTCTGCTCAAAAATTTCTTCCTTGTTTTCCTCTTCATCTTCTGAGATGAATGGCTGCTGACCTCCAATCATGTGAAAACCATTACTGACGAGTTTTAATGGAGTGAAGCCAAGATCTAGAGATCCTTCACCCTCTTCTTCACTCTTAAAACTTTCTTCATCAGTATCATAAATAGCCTGGACTAGCTCATTACCTTCTGGAAGTAAGGGGAACTTATTTTCCTCACATAAATATACTAATGATGACCCTGCAAGATCATCTTCTGTTTGGAGAACATCATCATCAGATAGATCAAAAATAGGAAAATCATGAATGTAAGTAATGCTACTAATCAAACATATTGGATTATTAGCAGATTTTTCTTCACTCTGATTTACATGTGAGCTTTCCAACTCTGTACAACAAAGCTCATAAGATGAATGGAAAAGGATGTCTGATTTGTAAAACAATTTAGAGGCTGGCTGTCTATTGATGATCTGATCTATTTCTTCTTCTGTCAAAGGGGAAGATGATCTTGTGTTCCTTTGTGCAGAAGTGCAGCAACTCTCTGTTTCCTCTGAAGACTGAATTTGAGGTAGAATGTCATCTTGAGCCTCAACTATAAGGGATGATAAATCAGCATCTGAGTTTTCAGGAATATCTTGAAGAATGTCCACAGTCTCTTGACTGTTTTCTTCCTCAGCTGATTCATCTATGTTCTTGTGATAGCTAGGATGCATATGAAAATCTTGAATGGCTGTTAATAGATCTTCAGGATGCATATTAACCAAATCCTCATCAATACCTAACAGATACTGTATGATATTCTGAGATTGATCACAACAATCCCATGATAAGCATGGAGAGTTTCCTTTATAATTCTTGTAAAATACTTGGTGCATGTCCCTTAAAGAAAACAAACTCCGAGGTTCTAACCATTCATACCAGACCCTAGCTTTTCCTTCTAATGTTTCCATGAACATTTTCATTAGGCAGTCTTCATGCCATTCAACTTTAAATCTCCACACATGTATATGAAACTTGATGAGATGTAGCAAGGAGTCCTCAGTGTTTTCACCCTGAAAGATAGGCAGGTTTTTTAACCAGTCCACTTCAGGCATTTTGTGTGGGAATCCAGGGATATGCTCCCTACTCATTGGGCCATATCTTCTCTGTATGCGTGGAAGCATGTTCGTAAATCAGAAAGAGGTCACTATATCTTCTCAACCAGTTCAGAGTCTTCTACCAGTGGAGTCATTAGGTCTTTGGATCATAGAGAGTGTGGAGTCGCCAGGTGGATGTATATGAATGTTTGAAGCAAGATGCTGTCCACCATTAGAAATTTAATGCCAATCTAACCATATATCTTGGCTCTTTTGAGTGCCTAAGAGTATGAAAGATAAATGCACTCAGTCCCCAGCGGAGTCGCCATTATGTTGGGGTTCCCATGCTTTGGCCAGATTGGCAAGACCAAAAGATGAGACAACATCAGAACCACTTTGGGGCCCTAGGATATAGCCCTCCTGGACCCGGAGAGGGATCTCTCCTAATAGAGAAAATAATGGTATATCTTTGAAGCTAAAAATGAGATGTTAGGCTAGGTATGAAGCACAAAAAAGGGGGGTTTTAAAATGATTTGGTTGGTTGGTCGCTAGGTTGGTCATGAGATCATGGACTGAGAAAGTAATGGAAGGAAAGGAACAAAACAACAAGATGTTTTAGCTAGGAGGATAGGTCAAGAAAGTGCCATCCATTGGGCTATGGGGTCATGAAAGGGAATTACTTGCAACAAATAGCCAAAGCTTTCAGAGGTAAAGTCATCTAATACTAAAGGATCTTTTAGATTAGATGGTGGGATGGAACATCAAGGAAAGAAAGTGAGAGAAGGAAAGCAACCTAATTTCTGTCTATAAATCAGGTCAGAGGTCATTTAAATCTAGACCTGCTTGGACATACTCATAGGCAACTCTCAAAGGAGGGACAAAGGGGCAGCTTATAGATCGGACCAAAGGTCATTTAACTCCAGGTCATCTTTAGCATGCTCCAAGGGAAAACAGAGATAAGTTTAACAGAGAGATCTTAGAAAGGCCAGCTGGTCGCACAAGGATCCTAGTGGAAAGGGCTAACTCTAATCCCCGGTGTTCCCAAATCTTCCAGCTTAAACCCAACAAGAACATCTAAAGACAGATTCATTTAATTCATACATCAGCTAGCAGCATAAGGAACTACTACGTTGGTTAAATTAACTGAAAACAACCCTTAGATAACACATTTTGCAGAAAACATAGAAGGCAAGGAGAGCAGAAGCATAGGGTACCTAACAAGGGTAAATCCTATACCATATTTCTGATGCAAGCCAACAGAAAATGAACATTACGAAAATGTAATAAACAGAGTTAGAAAAACATCACCAATAGTAATAGACCAGGATCCTGTGAAATGTGCTTTGATTAATTGATGCAAAACCAGTCACATACACTGAGCTCAATGGCTGTTACAGTCCCAACTTATCCTCCCAGCCTACTACAATACAAACTACTTTGCTACTTTCTCCCAAAACTGTTCTAACAATCAAAACTGAATCCCTCTAACTACAACGGCAGCAGCCGAACAACAACCTTTACAATGTGTTCTACAGGGTTCTTATAGGAGAAAGAACAACAATGGTAGTTGTAATCTTAAATGCAGCATTAAAATTCTGAAACAGTAGGAGGGCCGAGGCTCCATTTGGTTTTAATTCTGAGCATTTATCTTCTGTGCTTTTCCAGATGGAAGAGTGATCTTCGCCAGGCTACAATTTACTCAAGGTATGTCTTTGATGTACTTGCCGTAGCCTTTTGCAGAATTCTGGTGAATAAACCGAGGTGTATGGACAACTGTGAGGTCTATCATACTCTATAACTAATGCACTGGTAGCATAGGACTGTTGTCAAGGCTGGAAAATCTCTCTAGAACACGACATAAGATGAGAAATGTATGGGTACCTTGTCCTTTTATGGAAGAACGTTCTGCTGATATGAAAACCCCGATGATATGGTTTTCTGTGCTATGGACCTCCCGAGAAATCCATTGGATCTTAATTCTGGTACCCTTGCCTTCTAAAATCCCTGAAGAAGCTCAAAGTCTTCTATTTCTTCCCTCAAGCTCTCTACTGCTCCCGTACTGTCTCTGTCTGTGCAATTCGAGCTTTAATGGCGTCGGATAGGTTTTCAGAGTTTAAACTCTGTCCGTTGATGAAATCTATGATGCAAACACCTTTCCAGATATTTTTCTATAAAATCAGGCTCTAAATTCAGCTCCTTCTGTGCACTATGCCTTAATAATAGTGCGTATGGACCATGGCGGGTTTTACCACCTGATAAACCTGCAAAACATGAAAATGATCACGAAAATTTTTTATGGGAAGGGTGCTATGGATGAATGTGACAGTGGCAGCGTGGCATGGACGAGGATGATGATTACAGAGGCAACTATGGAGGAAAACATGACACAGTGGAGAATGCATGGGAAAACGTCGAGGCAGACGTTTTAACGTGAAAATATTGAACTTTGACCTTGGAAAAATATATATAATGGGGGCGGGCGAATGTATGGTGGAGAAACATGGAGTGGTGACGTGGCAGGACCAGGAGATGGCGGGATAGTTAACAGTGGGGGAAAACAAATCTGGACCGTCCGATCTCAGGAGGATATCGACGGTGGGAAACACGGCGGAGGGCAATGAACGGTGGGCCAGGGTATGGAGACCACAGATTAACCCGCGCGCAGCTTCGTGGAGCGACAACCGTTGGATGTGTGATTGCAAATCAGACGGCTGACAGGAATGTCGCTCCGTGTTCTGTACCGAACGATAACGTGCGATGAGATAGCGGTTTTCCAGCCGTACCGGTGCCACGCGTCAGATGCTGTATGGAATCACTGGCCGATCGGAAAATACCGCCTACCCTCGAAGGGCGGTGCGATAGAAACCGGATATTTTTGAACAGTGTTGGCACGGCTGCGGGGACCACCGACGGATGAACTGCAGATCGTCAGATCTGCGGGAAATGAACAGTGGATATTTGATCGGGCGGTGAATGGTGCGGGCCATGGGCGCAATGGAGATCGCGACGACCGTCCGATCTGTATAGATCAACGGTCGACAATGCCCCTGATACACAAACACAGCAAGCGCTTTCCAGCTTGGCGCCTGGCTTCGACGCTGGGTCATGTGGAGGAAAAGGACACAGGGGGCTCGACCGAAAGGAGCTAGGACCCATATTATGTAGAATATGGCCTTTTGGGCCATTTTAATGCAATTTGAGGGTGGGAAAGGGAAACGACAGGGAGAAAGGATTGTTTCAACCAAACAAAAAGTATTTGAAGGGTTTAAATAGGATTTTTGGAGGATTAGAGGATTAATGAAGGAAGTTTAGAAGGGGGGGAAAAAAGGGTGGAAGGAAACTTAGAAAAAGGGACAACAGAGTGAGATGAGATATCTTGGGGGGTACAAAGGATAAAAATAGGTCCTTTGGAGCACAATGTTTTGAAATCAAGGAGGCTTTATAATGGGAATCAGCAGAGGGGATTTCATCACAGGGAAAAGGCACAGGAGACTTCAAGGATGATGTGTCTCTAGGGGAGATGCATTCATTGAAGGCTCAGAAACAATTTAGCCGCCTACTTTGCCTGTCAAAAATTTATAGGGGGCTAACAGGTCCTATTTCAGAGTGCACTCGCAGTAGCCATTCACTCCCGGCCATGCTTGGTGTTGGTGGTATACTAAAAATACAAGAGCATTGCAGCGTTCCAAGTCATGATGCATAATGTGCAGATTCGGGGCCGTAAGGATCCAGCTTGGGTATCGCTGCCTTACATGGTCACCGATGAGGAAATCGACTGACTCATTGCCACTTGGCCACCACACTGGAGATTGGGCTTTAAATCAGGTGCAGCTGACACTGCTGGTACAAGCACAGCCCCAAAGACCACCCCTCCTGATCCCGCTAAGAATGCAGAAGGACGTGGCCTAGAAGACTCCGCCAGGATAAAGGACGCAGCGAAGGGCGTGGAGCTGGAATCGAAGCAGGACATGGACACAAAGGATTTGGATGTGTAGGGTGTTGATTCCCCACGTGGCATGAAACAGATAGTCGAACCTCTCAAGGGCCAGCGAACAAAGCAGCGGGATACGAGGCCCGGTAGGGAGATTGAAGTTACCTCGACATAGGAAGACTTGGAGAAAATCGCAGATGTAGTCACCCTCGCCTCAGAAGATAGATGGATTTCTTTGGAAGAGCAGCAGAAGGCCATAGTCACCGAATTACAGTCTGAGCTCCAAGCTTTGCAGCTCAAGGCTGATACCCTACAGACGATCATGGTTCAAGTGAGGCTACCTCTAGCAACCAGCACTGAGCTGATTGTCATGAATGAGAGCCGCCTATGCCCCCTGACAGGCGCCGCACTCACCTTGAGTCTGCCTGCCTTATGTGCGCAAGTCCAGGCCTACGCAAAAGTACATCTGGATTTTTCCCAGCTTCCACACGAACCGTTGTAGGTCCTCCATACATCCCTCTTTGAGGAAATATAGCACAGAGATCACTGGGTGAAACATTAACTCAGTACAGCTGAGCAAAGAATACTTGAAAAAATGACCGAGACATCCCAGGCGCAGGCTGCGTGCGTCCTTGCCGCCATGCAACAGACTGAGTTGGAGCGTTTAATTAGCAGGCTATGCGCATATGTGACTGAAGATATCCCGACCTCTTCCACCCCCCAGGCCAAGATTGAGGGACTCGTTGCAGCCCTAAAGGCTTCTAGGACCGAGATCCAGAATGTCAAGACTGAGATGGAGCAACAAATTGTTGCATTGCAGGCCAAATTGCTGCCAGAAAATTTGCCTGAGGTACGAGCCCAGTGAGCTGCGCTAGACACAGAAGCCATGAATACCATTACAGATAAGATCGCTCAGGGCACAAAATTTCTTGAGACATATATGCAACTGTGGTCTAAGGTGCAACGTGATCTTCTCCTGCGTGAATTTACTCAAGAACTACGTCAGAAGGAAGAGGAATTTGAGCAACTGGAAGCTACTATGCCCACTTTAATCCCTGCTCAATTCCTGGCGCGTCTGCGAGCCAACCATGCACTCAAATATGACCTGGAAGAGCTTCGCCACAAGAAGAAGGTTCTGAGTGACCACCTCAAGGCGTGGGCCAATGAAGCCCTCAAGCTATCTTAGGAAGTGGATGTTGCAGTCAAACAACTGAATCAGACCTTGGAAAGTGTCACTGCTGCTACTGAAGGCCAAAATTCGCAGAAGTTGATGGATATTGCACAGAATACTACCACGTAGAGCGAAGGAGTGTTGTCCCCTCTAGTCGATGCAATCAAGTAGCTTCAGGCAAAGATGCAAACCCCATGGCTGCTGTGACTCGAGACGAGTCACGAGATTGTGTTGGAGGCTTGTTGAAACGGGGTTCCCTAAGCTGCGTTTTTTATATAATTTTGTAGTAATTGGTCTTGCACAGGGGCTTTGGGGCGGATCAAAGCCCCCAATGTTATTTAATGGGTCAAAGGGTAGACCTAGAGTCCGCAAACCACAGTTTTTGGACCATAGGATAACAAAGGCTACGATGGTATAAATAGATAGATAGTTGGGTCTAGAAAGTAAGAAGCAAGATTGATGATACGTACGAACTGTTGAGATATGTTTTGGGTTGTTTTGGGTAAGGAATCCTGTTGGTTGTGTGCGTGGAGATGCTCATTCCTATTGTATGCGGACCCCGCTGGCTGTGTGCGTGGGCTATGACTTGGGTTTGTAATTGGGTTTTTGGATATTAATGAATGTGAAATATATTGAAGTATATTCATGCTATCTAACTGGTTGTGTTTATTACTAAAGTGACTCTATCTTATTTGAATAAGCTGCGATTGTGTCTGCGATATATGAATTAGCTGCGATTTTAATGTTTTGTGGTGATAATTGCTGATGCGCAAGTGAATGCGAATGTGTTGATCAGATCTGTTAACAATAGTAGCTTCGTTTATGGTTACATGCTAATTATATTGTTAAAGGCTTGATAATAGGCTTCTTTCTATGCAAACCTGATAAAACTCAATGAGATCTGCCTTAATTACCTACTCTCTCCCAGGGTGCGGAAACCTGGTTCCGACACCCACCCATACTACTTCGAGTGAGACCTTAGCCTGCGAAAGTAGGTCATTGCCGAAAGGGCCAGTAGTATAGGGGTTTGTTGGTAAACCTTAACTCCGAACCTGGTTTAGGACCCCTGAAGCCAACACAAAGGAAGAGCTGTATATGTCATCTACAACTGACACTCATGTGGTAGGATGAAAGATCCTAAAGGAAACATGATGCGAAGAAGGTAGCAAGGCATGAAGGAAAGACTAGATATGGACTAATGGATCAATTTCCAATGAAATAAAGGATTCCATGACTAGCATGATTCATGGAAGAAAGTGATGGATGGTCGATGCCCTACGCACAAGTCCCAAAATGATGAAGACTCCTGAATAAAGAAAAATAAATTTCATGACATCAAAAGGAGGAGATTGTCAAGCAGTTGGTTGACCCATGATATCCACCTAAAGAGCTACTAGAAGTAATTCCCTGATTAAGAGGGAGCTTGGTTAATTCCCTGACTAAGAGGGATCTTGGGTATAATCCTTTTATATGAATGGCTACATTCCTTCATTGGATTAGGTATATCCTCCCTAGTTAAGAGGGAGAGATAGGCACATCATTATTTTCTTCACTTGGGAAGATAGAATGGAGGATTGGGTAAGAATTTGACATCCAATACTCTTTGAGGATGTGTTAGGGAGTAGTCGTAAAGGACTGCTATTCTTTAGGACTGAGAATCCAAGATAATAATAGTCCTAGTGGAACATACTTTGATATAACTTGGGAAGGGTATGTACCAAGAGAGAAAATGGTGAGGGTGTTTATAAATAATTGGTCTCACTAGCATTTTTCTCTGATCTTGTGGAGAGATAGAGCTGTTATTCAAGGCCTTTCTATGTGACAATGTTGGTTGATATGATGCTAAACAAATGGGTTACCAATCTGACTCTTCTTGTGAGAATTCTTCAGATTCAGAATGTCCAAGTACCTTGTATGGATTATGAATACTTCCCTAGTTAAGAGGGAGCATTCAAATATGTAACTAGGTTCGACCTTCATATTGTAATCATTATTTTGTTTATTTAATGAAAAGAGAAAAATAAATTTATTATTGTGAGCCTTGAGGCATGGGTTTCATGCTCAAGAAAAAATATTTTTATAGGTCAAAGCATTTATTGAGTGCTTCTAGGTTTTTAATAATGTCAATGAGTCATTGTCATGTATGAATGACCAATTTGGGCATGTTACATATTGTAAGAAAATTATTTAGAGTCAAAAGACCATCCTAGACAAAGTCAATCATGCAAGCATCAAGTCAACCTTATGGAACAACAAGTCGGCCTAAGGACATGTCAATTTAGACTAATAGGAGGCTCAAGGAAGCCTATATATGGGGCACTTAGTCTCATTTAGAGCACAGACTCACTCACACAAGTTCGATCATAAATATGAAAATTAGTGTGAAGAAGAGGAGATTGAAGGAAGGAGAAGAAGTCTAAGTTTTGGGTTTTGTTTTGGGCTACTTCTCTCCACACGTGCGAAGGAATTAGGGCACATATTTCTGTAGTGAAACCAAGTGCAGAAGTCAAGTTAGGTCACAAAGAATATTTTTTAGGAAGTCAATTTCTCTAAGAGAGAGAATCTACCCAAGAAGAGAATCAAAATTGCAATAAAAGTTGCAGTCGAAGCTACTGTTTTTGGGCAAGTCAAAGTTGTAGTTGCAGTGGGACAGTCGAAGTTGCAGTTGCAGAGTAGGTTGAAGTTTCTGTAAGGAGAATATATTCAAAGAGGAATCATTTACTTGGTCTTGGAGAGGTTCTTTGTCAAGGGTCTAGGTCTTGGAATTCGTCAACTAAAGATTTAATAAGAAGAATAATTCTTGTGGGTTTTCCTCTAAGGTTGAAGAGGTTTAGGCCCTAGCTGATCACCTACACCTTGTGTCCTTTGTCTCATTGTTCTTTATGGTTTTATAGTTGTTTTATGAATAAGAAAACATAATAATAAACAAGTACAAGAAGAACCTAATTAAGAAAAGTAAAAAGTCCTCACAAGCAGTTATCATTATAAGAGAAATCATTGAATATCTCTGCCCTAGATTTATCAACAATAAAGAGAGTAATAATATCTAGGTACAACATAAGATGAAAGTAGAGGTGAAGAAGAAGAGGTATATTTGTCTATGTTTATCACTATGAAGGGATTGATGCAAAGCTTGACGATGTCATCTAGATATTAATAAACTCTAAGAGGGTTTGACTACACAATCACAAAAATAATTCTAGAGTGAAATGATTAGCCTCTCATGTTATTAGGGATTAGGGGGAAGATCCTCCTAATGCACTTTTCTCTATTCCATTGGACTCTAAGAACTTTTGGCTACTCCACTTAGTTGGTAGTAGTATATATGGAACAAGTTCAACTTTGAAATCTTCTAGAAGTGGAGCATGTTCCAATCAAGAGAGATGAACTAACTAATTTTCTACCCACAAGTGTAAGAAGGGAGGACTTTGACTAGTGCTTCCTCTCACTTTCCTCTTGTTATTAGGATAGGATGAAATAAATAAATGACAAGCCTATCAATAGAAGTTTTGGACGGGTAGTGAAAAATCTCTTATATGTGGATCAACAACTAAAATTTTGAAGCCTAGGCCTCTTTGGTTACAAGAGAAAAGAGAATCACAAGGAAATGTTGTGTCTTAGAACAAGTATTGAAACCTCCTTCAAATATTGTAGTATATAGTGCATTTGGAAACAATAAATAAGGAAATAAGAAGATATATTCAAAATAAGAAATACTGTCTATGATTTTCTAGTTTATTGTCACATATAAACATTTTTTGCCAATGAGTTTCAAGTGAGCACTTTGTTAGGGATATAAGAAATGAAGTTTAAAATCAAAGACAAAATGTCATGTACCAAAGCCTCTATATTAAGTGCAAGAAATATGCTGACAATAGGGGTGACATGTTCGACAATGGACATCATAACAAAAAAAATGGAGACTTGCATGTAATAATTAACGTCATGCATTCTTCAACATGAAACCCTTCAAAGTGTTTTATGGATCCTTGTCACAATGTTAGTGTAAAGGTTGAAACTATTGACAGAAATGGAGAAGAAAATTGTTGTGTTGAGATATGATTTACAACCAAGTATGACATAAATGTTGTTAGTTTTTGGTAAATCTTGAAGTGGAACATTGGCTTCAATATAATAATAAAAAATAATAATTGTAAACAAATAAACATGCCAACAAATATAGAGAATTACAATATATATAAGAATTTAAACATATAACCAAATTCAAAATTATGAAACAATTTTCATGAGTGAGCTAAGAAAATTAGAGAATTGAGTAGCCTTACTACTATAACATGTATAAATTTGATAGAGATTGCAACTGCTCAAGATTTCAAACTGAAAAACAAGAGACACAATTTTACTCTACTCATCTATGGAATGGAAATCACAATTTAGAACAACATGCATAGACATGCAATAAGAAAAACCACAAACACACAATGATTTCTACGGGAACCCAACAGGGAAAAACCCCTCAAGCCTCTTTAAATTAATCATTTGAATAGAGAAACTATTACAATTTCTAGCTCCAACTCTGATCTCAACCTCCAAAATAATAATTGTTCTCTCTACTCAATGAGAACCTCTGTCCAACACTTAGCGAAATATTTTCTCACCAAGCCTCCTATTTCCTCGCGCAAATCCCGAGTAAATTATCCCCTATTCTTTAGGAATTTCATCGAAATTTATTGCACAATTCCCAAGGATTGATCATCTGACCTCATGCAACACATGTACACTCAAACTAGTATACAACTCATGTTACATTGCCTTGTCATCTCCACTTCATCTGAAGAATTCAAATTCCTTGCATGCACTAGATATTTTGGGATGATTGATTAGTTAAATGACAAATATCTGAGTTAGACTATTGTCCCATTGCACAATAGACCTTAAACTAACTCTATTAATTGCTAGAGGTCAGTTAACTAAGTACAACTACAAAATAAGTGTACTAGATTACTAAAATTTACTAATCACACATGCATAGTTGAAATCCAAGCCCTCTAACTCGAATTTATTGAGCTAATTGAGAAAAAATATCCATGTCACACTAGTTAACTACCTTCAAGTTGTCATGTTGATGTGGATATTCGATTTTACTCAATTTGACTAAGGCTAAAGTCAAATTGAGCCTTTCTTGTTACATTTTTTCAACACTCCCTCTTAGCAAGAAAGGGAATTTTCACCACCCCTATTCTGCACCTATGGAATTCAAATTTACCTCTTGACAATGCCTTTGTCAAGATGTTATCATCTTGTTCCTCAATTGGAATGTACTATAGAAACATAACTCTCCTCTGCACACAATCCCGCAAATGATGATATCAGATATCAATGTGCTTGGACCTGTCATGAAATACCAAATGCTTAGAGAGCTTAATGAAACTCTGATTATCAAAATATATCATTATCGGATCCATCTCCTGATAGAAAATACCCACAAGTATTTTCCTCATCCATATGGCCTCACATGCTGCTTGAATTGCAACCATGTATTCAACCTCTATTGAGTCGAGTGCCACAGACCTCTGCTTCCTGCTTTACTAGGAAATAACTACAGACCAAACACTGAAGATAGAACCTGAAGTAATTTTCCTGTCTAATGGACTCCCTACCCAATCTGCATTAGTGAAGCCTTGGAGCTTCACTCCCTCTGTCCTCTTGTACCATAATCCATACTCGGTAGTTCCTCCAAGGTACCGTAACACATGATTTACTACCTTCTAACACAACTCAATAGGCCTCACAATAACAATATTCCACTGGTTTCTTGCATAGCACATGTCGGGTCTTGTGTGCATAAGCTATGTCAAAGGCCCGACAAGCTGCCTATAAATGGTAGCATCAACCTAGTCTTCACTTGAAGTGGCATTCTCCCTCCTCCAGTTTGTAGCTACAAGTGTGTCCATGGGATTGCAATCATCCATGTGAAATCTATAAAGTATTTCAGAGGCATACTTCCCTTGAGACACAAAAAATTCACTGTCAGCTTGCCATACTTCCAGCTTGAGAAAGTAATGCATGATTCCCATGTCTTTCATCTCAAATTCCCTTTCAAGATCCTCTTTGCAAGAGAGAATCAAATTCTCATCACTTGTCAATAGTAAATTGTAAACATACAAAACAAGAATAAGAAACTTAAAATCTACCACAATGTGATAGAGGTTCACATCTGTGAATCTCAATCCATTGAGATAACTGTCGATCTAAGTGTACCATGCTCAGGGTGGTTTTTTTACCATACAATGCTCTCTTGAGTCTACACACATGTCACTCTGGATCATATGTCTCAAATCCTTCTAGGTTCTCTATGTAAATTTCCTTCTCAACAAAACCATTGAGAAAGGTGGTTTTCACATCCATCTGGTGGATTTTCTACCCAATTTGTGCAACCAATGCTAGAATGAATCTGATTCAGGAAAATCTTGCAACTGGTGCAAAAGTTTCCTCATAGTCCAGTCCCTCTATCTGGTAAAATCCTTTGGCCACAAATGTGACCTTGTACTTCTCGATGCTCCTGTAAGCTACTGCTTCAATTTGTAGATCCATCTCGAACCAACCACTAATTTCCCTTCTAGACTCAACACCACCTCCCATACATTATTCTTCATGAGGGATTCATATTCTTCCACCATGGAATCAACCCAAACAGGTTGAGAAACTGCCTCCTCAAATGAGGAAGGTTCTATCTCAATGAGCTCGTTCATGAGATCCCTGTAACTAGTGTACTTATCAAGTGAACTCCTCTGCCTGCGTTGTGATGTGGGGGATCTCACATTCTCCCTTGCATCCTACAAAAATCTGTAAGCTTCTTTGTTTATCTTTCTCCCCTCGCTGGAATATTCTGGGTGAATGGGTGCCTCCACTCTACCTCCTATCTGCTTCATTACGTGGCTGCTCCACAACCTCCTGAAGTTCATCCCAAGGCTCCTCCTTTGGAACTAGAAACTCCTACTCTGGTGGGATACTCATCTCTTGTTCTAGAGAGTGTATCATTTCCTCCTCCTCATCGAACTTGACATTCTCCTCACAACTGTCATCCTTAGTGAAGGAAAATACATCCAATAATTGTATGGAGTTTCATTGTATCTGTCAAACCAGGAGGTAAATCCTCAAATCAGAATGTTTATTAGCTGAAGAATGTACATGCATTTATACATGGAGGTGAAGCTATTGGGATTCATCTCCCAATGACTCTTGGCCTTCCTTATTTCCTAATATTATTTATTATACAAAATTACATATCCACACCCATCCCATAGGATTAGGTGTCAACATTCCCCCCTTTAATCCGAAGGGATGTTGGTGAGCCCAAGCATCGATCTGAACCTTTCAAACTTTTCTCTTCCAAGTGCTTTGGTGAAGATATTAGCAGTTTGCTCATTTGTGGAACAATGATGTAGATGGATGGTTTTGGCCTGAACATGATGTCGAATTAGATGGTACTTTGTATTGATGTGCTTTGTTCGATCATGGAACTTTGGGTTCTTGGCCAACTTTATTGCAGAAGTGTTGTCGATCATGAGTGGTGTGGAATACATTTGTTTCATCTGCAAATCTTCCAGGATCTTTCGGAGCCACAGAATTTCTTTTGTTGCTTCAGCTGCTGCCACATATTCTGCCTCTGTTGTAGAATCTGCTGGAACTGACTGTTTGCGTGATCTCCATGAGACAGCTCTTGATCCAAGACTCATGGTGTAACCTGTAGTAGACACCCCTATTTATTTTTCACCATCAAAGTCTGAATCAGAGTATCTGATCAAGTTGAAGTCGCCTACCTGTGTGTATTTGAGTCCAAAGTCTTGAGTCCCCTTCAAGTACCTTAACACTCTTTTTGCAGCAGACCAATGTCCTTCACAAGGTTTTTGCATGAACCTTGAGACGATTCCAACAACAAATGAAATGTCAGGTCTGGTGGTGGTTAGGTAGATAAGACTTCCTACAAGCTGTCTATACGTAGTTGCATCCTCAAATTCCTTCCCTTCAATAGATGTGAGCTTCAAGTTTTGTTTCATTGGAGTTGTTAAGGGATTACATTCGTCCATGCCAAACTTGTTCAAGAGATCTCCAATGTACTTCTTTTGAGAAAGAAATATAAATTTAGGATGTTGAATTACTTCAATACCCAGATAGTAATGAACATGACCCAAATCAGTCATTTCAAAACCTTTCTTCAATTCTTTCTTCATGGATGCAATATAGCTCTCATTGTTCCATGTTATCAAAATATCATCTACATACACCATAAGATATACAATTGTTTTTCCAAATTTCTTAACAAACAAAGTTGCATCATCAAGATCAAAATGTTTGAAGTCAAGTTTCAGAATATGCTCGGTTAACTTCTCATACCAGGCTCGTGGTGCTTGCTTGAGGCCATACAAAGATTTTATAAGCTTGCAAACTTTGCTTTCTTGACCCTTTACAACAAATCCTTCTGGCTGGGACATATAAACTTTCTCCTTTAGATCTCCATTCAAAAAAGCTGTTTTTACATCCATCTGATGGAATTTCCATCCAGTCTGAGCTGCTAGGGCAAAGAGAGTCCGGATGGTGGTCCATTTTGCTGTGGGAGAAAAAGTTTCTTCATAATCGATTCCTTCTTTTTGTGCAAAACCTTTTGCCACAAGCCTGGCCTTGTGCTTGTCAAGTGAGCCATCTGCTTTGTACTTGTTCTTGTAGACCCACTTACAGCCAATTGGTTTTGTTCCCAAAGGCGGATCAACTAGCTTCCAAGTGCCATTCTTTATCAAGGCATCATACTCCTTCTGCATCGCTTCTTTCCATTCATCATGAGAAGCGGCTTCTTTGAAGGAAGTTGGTTCATGATATGTAGACAAACTCAATTCACAGTTATAAGCAATATCCATATCAACAGGGGAATCAAAATTATCTACATCACCTTCGATTTCTTGAGTGGAACTTCTTGTTCCTGTTTTTCCAACCTCATCAGGATGAACATCCTCCAGTGTCTTTGTCAGCCATTTGGGGGGACCTTTCTGAGATGGCCCAGGCTGGTCACTTGACTGAGTTGGGATTGATTCAAGATTAAATCTCCCAATTCTGTCAATCACATCATCCAATGTGTCATCCGTGGTTGTTTCTTCATGTGGGGGAGAGAGTGCTTTAGGACATGATTCCACAGTTTGATTCAATATCGGAATCCCCCCTTCAAGATGTGGAATCTGATTATCAAATTCTTGGAAAGAATTTGCATGTGTGAATCTATCCAGGCGATCAAGTTGCCGCTCAACAACCTTGTCACTCTTGGAAGATTCAAGAAATATGACATCTCTTGCTATCACAAACTTCTTATTTGCTTCATCATAGAGACGATATCCTTTGGAGGTATTGGAGTACCCAAGAAGATACATTTTCTGCTTCTAGCACCAAGTTTGTTCCTTTGACCCTTGGGTATCAAGGCATAACAGGTGGACCCAAAGACCCTGAAATGATTTACCGAAGGAATGTGGCCATGCCACATTTCAAAAGGAGTTTTGTTTCTAATTGAACTTGAAGGACACCTATTCTTTATGTAAACAGCACATAGAACTGCATCAGCCCAAAACATCAATTTTACATTCTTGAAAAATAACATGGAGCGAACCATATTTAAAATAGTTCTGTTCATTCTTTAAGCTACATCGTTCTGTTGGGGATTATATGGCACAGTTGTTTGATGTTTGATTCCATGTTGACGAATATAATTTTCAAATTCGTTTGAAGTGTATTCTTTTCCATTATCAGTACGTAGAGAGTCAATATTAGTTTGTGCATCTTTTTCAATCCATGCATGAAAATTCTTGAATGTTTGAAAAGCATCAGACTTGTTCTTCAATAAGTAAATCCAACACATTCTAGTGTAGTCATCAATAAATTTCTTCATGTATTTGTTTCCATTTGTAGAAGCAACAGGCATAGGGACACATAAATCTGAATGAACAAGCTCAAGTTTTCTATGTGCTCTGGAGAGTGAATCATGAAATGGTTGTTTGCTATGCCTTCCTAGAATACAAGCATCACATTCCTTAGGTTTTCTAGGAATTGTAGGCAGTCCATTAGCACCATTTTTCTTCAACAAACGAAGGCTTTCATAGTTTAAGTGTCCAAATCTAGCATGCCATAAAAGACTTGATGGGAATGTACCTTCATCATGATATGAACTGAATGCAAATTTTTGAGCATGAGCAGATGAACCTTTCAGCTTCAAGAGTCTCCCTTATTCTATTCCCTCCATGACAAGTGAGTGACCTGATGCTTTTATGACCTCTGCCTTGCCATCAAACAAGTGAATGGAGTGTCCTTGCTGGCGGATTTGGACCAGGGACAACAAGTTTCTCCTCAAATCAGGGAGGTATAGAACCTCATGTAGAATATGATCTGGAAGACTAGGCAGTTTAAGTCTGACTGTGCCAAGCCCTGATGGCTTGAGTTTGGATTTATCTGCGAAATATACTGCTCCATCAAATTGTAAGTGAATTCTTCAAAAAAATATTTTCTAAATGTCATGTGACATGTTTCTCCTGAATCTAGAAACCAATCATCTCTCCATGAAGTAAACGAAACATCAAATAGGTTTTCAGTTACTCCATTGTTACAATGTGATAGAACAGAATGAGCTGATTCAGGTGCTTTACCTTTGTCTTTGTCATTAGTTTTACCTTTGTCTTGATTTCTTTGCTGCTGAATTTTAGATTGTCTGCCCCCCTTTTCTCTGAAGTTTCTTCTTCCTCTGCCTCTTCTGCCATCTCTTCCTCTGGATGAATCTGAAGCTTGACTCTATTCTCTATGTGCCAAGTATGCAGCCTCTTTAGAAGATGAAGGGACTGTCATCTTCTTTTGAAGGAGGAGAGAAAAAAAAACTTTGCTGGAAAATTTCTTTTGAAGGAGAGAGAAA
Organism: Pinus albicaulis; assembly: GCA_034641835.2. Lineage (NCBI taxonomy): Eukaryota > Viridiplantae > Streptophyta > Pinopsida > Pinales > Pinaceae > Pinus > Pinus albicaulis. The sequence continues at coordinate 1,265,839,202 of CM076574.1, read as the reverse complement.
AAAAAAAAACTCTTTGCTGAAAAATATATTGAATTTAGAAGGACAAAAACTCTTGCTAAAAACTGAATTCTGCACCAAATATATATATATATATATATATATATATATATATATTTGTTTGAAGAAAGGGACTTTATATGGATATTGTGTTATGGAGGCGGTATTGAATATATGAATGGGGCGGTAATATGGTTATTATATATGAAAAGGAGGCGGTATTGTATGTGGGGTTTGTATATAAAAAGAGTGGTATTGAACGATAATGGTGGTGACGTTGTATTAAATATTAGACAACGTATTAAGAATGGACAGTGGTGACATGTATTAAGAATGGACAGCGTATTAAGAATAGTGGAGCGGTGTTATGCAGCTATATAACATATGACAGGCGGACAGGATTTAAAACAGTGTATTGGATATGGTTGTGTTGATTTAAATGGAAGCGGTATTATATATAACAAACCAGCGAATGCAGGAGTCGAGGGTATATGAGTCGAGGGCGATATTATGGTGGCAGTTTCATATATGCAGATAGTGCAGTAATGCAGATAGCGTGTCGACAGTTGGGGAGGAGCGTTGTTAACTGTAATGGATAAGCGCTGTGCGTGGGCGTGTTAACTGTAATGGAGGGCGGAAATGATATTGACAGCGCTGGGTGAGAGGAGCTGAAAGGCCACAGGGAATACCGCCTGTGTGGAGATATGACAACGTGGGAATATATGTTCAATGGGAGCGGTGTATGCGTTGTGATATATGAGTGTGTTGATATATAAATGGAGGGCCGAATGCAGTGTTGTGTGCTGTGGAACGAATGAGGAAGGGAGCATTGTATATCACAAGTTGTGCAGTGAGTCGAGTGATGCAGTGAGTCGGCTATGCAGCTGTTTTAAATGGAGTAGGCGTTGAGTGGGGCGTAATGTAGAGGGAGAAGGCGTTGGGGAAGGCGATGGGGAAGAGGGGAGATGGAGTTTAGGGAGAGCAGGTAATGGGAAGAGAGCGTTGGAGAGAGGGAGGCCGAGAGGGCGTTACAAAAAAAATCTTGAATGGCAGAGTTGCAGGATTGCAAGATTGCAGAGTGGCAGGTATCTGCTGGAACTGCAAATTGCAGAATTTCAGAGACTGCAAATTGCAGAATCTTCAGGAGCTGCAAATTTCAGAGTTGTGCATGATTTGTAGACATAATTAAAAAAAATGCAGAATTACAGTATAGCAATTTAATGGAGCAGCAGAAACTAGCATAAAAATTGACTGAGCAAAGGAATGAGGGAGTTACACCACAGGAAAAAATTCCAATAGTGGGACTGGCTCTGATACCATTTCAAACCAGGAGGTAACTCCTCAAATCAGAATGTTTATTAGCTGAAGAATGTACATGCATTTATACATGGAGTTGAGGCTATTGGGATTCATCTCCCAATGACTCTTGGCCTTCCTTATTTCCTAATATTATTTATTATACAAAATTACATATCCACACCCATCCCATAGGATTAGGTGTCAACAGTATCCTACAAACAATTCCAACTCTGTTGTAGGCTCAAGTTTCTTACTCGAATCCTTGGAGACATGACAATAAAATGAAGCGCCAAAAATTCTGAAATGAGACACATCAAACTTTCTCCCAGATAAAACTTCCTCTGGTGTGATCATACCAAGTATTCTATGAGGACTCTGGTTTTTCAAGTAGACTGTGGTGTTGCATGCTTCAGCCCATAGATGTAAAGGAAACCTCTGATCATGCAACATGGAAATTTCTACTCCCACTATGTTTTTATTCTTCCTTTCAGCTACCCCATTCTATTGTAGGTTATGGGTTGTTGTCATTTCTCTTCGAATACCTTCTTTGGCACACAAATTATTGAAGGGATGTGAAAAAAATTCACCTCCATTTTCACTCCTGAGAGCCTTCACCTTCTTCCGAGTATCGTTCTCAACCAATGCCTTGCATTCAATAAATTTTAAGAAAAAATCATCCTTATTCTGCATGAAGAAGATCCAACATTTTTTGGAGAAATCATAAATAAAAATAACACAATATTTATTTTTTGCTGTGGAGGCTGTAGAAAATGGTCCACATACATTAGAGTCGACTCGCTCCAAGGTTGCATCTGCTATGCTATCTCAATTATGGAAAGTGGATTTGACATATTTCCCCAATGTGCAACCCTTGCAGACATCCTACTATTCAAGGGAGCCTTTAGAGAGATCGGTGGTAATTTTCTACATGATTTTTAAGGTACCATGGTGTAGATAACCTAATCTCCTGTGTCGGAGTTCTCCAACATCTTGACTCTGCACTTTTTTTTCCTTATTGATAAATGTAGTGCAATCTCCAACCTTAAGTTTGTATAGGTTCTTCACTCAAACCCCAATATACTTCACTTTCTCGATAACTATGTGTCTCAGGAAGGCCTTCCCTTTACTAAAAATAACATCATAGCTATGATCCTTGATTCAATGGATCAGTAAAGTGCTCAAAATTCAAAGTGTTCAAAAGAGCTCAAAACTAGTGCCAAAATTTAGATCTCATTTCGTTGAATCCAACGCAACTTGAATCGCTCAAAACTAATATCGTATGCTCTCAATATTGTGTTCTGTTAGTTTTCCTAAACAACCAAAACATTTGCAGCTGGGTGAAGGTACGCTAAATGTGTAGTCCATACAGTGACTAGGAAGGGTTACTCAGAAGTTTGACTGTGTTTTTTAGGGCCAATGGAAGGATGTCAATTGGCTCCATCTCATTGGTCGAATTTGGGTCGTGTTATGATTGGTTGAAGGTTGGTCGAGGTGGTCCAATGAATGGAGGCCACATGAGCCAATGGAGGGTAGCTTGGCATGGCCTCCCAAAGGTGCATTAAATTTTTTTATGAGCTGATCAGGGCCTCACATGAGTCAAATGCATAGCCAATGGTCGGGCAACACAATGCCTTACCACTAGACCACCGGTGGAAATTAACCTATATGGGAGGCATGTTGTATTTAAATTTTAATCGTTTGACGATTAGGGGATGTGGTTGGTATTAAGCTCTGGTACCCGATCACCCCATACCAACGAGACCGTATGCAAGGGTGCTGGGGGATCAGGCTTAACCCTAGACCAAGACCCGGTTATATACAATGCAACCACAATTGATATACCACTGAGACGTGAACCTTAACACAATTCACACCAAATTTCGATATGGTGGTTAAACAGTTGGCACAAAAAATTTAATGGGACCAGTAACCTAGCCAGACCACCATGGAATGAAGTTTCAACCATGGTGCAAGCCCAATTAAATAGTTGGCCTGACCCTGGATCCAACGACGTAGATGCAGCCACGTGGGCTAATCTCTCTGTTCATGGGGGATTATTGTGCATTGAAAAAATGTGACATTTTTCAACCAATCTGGCGTGAATCTCACCGATACCAGGTGAATTTGTCACTCTATGATTTTAAAATTGGAGGATTCATAGGATGGTTAGCAGATCCGTGTAATTTGTAGATCACTTAGCAGAAAAATTTCACATGAGCATAACTTCTTCAGTTTTTTTCCAAATTGAGCCGACGTCTAAGAGCCCAACTAGGGGTTTTTGACTATTCTGGAGCCAATGGAGACATATTTTTTGCATTATTAGCACCACAAATCCATGTAATCACATATTTGGTCACTTAATGAAAGAGTTCCAACATTGGAAGCTGGACTAGGAGATTCAACCCACGAGGGGTTAACTCCTTCATCAATTTGTTGTCTTATGTTATTGTTTATTGTATTATTTTCTCTATTTTTATGCTGCAAACTGAGTTAAAAATCATTAATTTATGTGCTTTTGTAACTTGCCTAATTTCCTAAATACATAAAAATTTACTTTCATAATTCATCAAACCTTCAAGTTTTCAAATACAGATCAGTTTGGTATCAAAGCTTTGGTTCTTTGGTTTTTTGAAGGTTTAATTTTGTTAAAAATGTTTTCTAATGCTTACAAGGTTGAAACTCAAAAGAGAAGAAGGAAATATTGTGGGAACAAGTCCTCAAGCTAGTTCAAGGAGAGCACATCTACCTCAAGTTTCACCTCAAGTGTCACCCAAAGCCTCACCAGTCATGTCACATGAAGGGGAACATGAGAATATGTCTGAGGATGAGAATAATTTCAAAAAATAATTCTTTGAAATGACTAAGATGGTGAAAGCTATTTATGAGGAAATTAAATCAAGGTTACAATGAGAGAGTTTAATTAATCCTCCAAAAGGAAATGCAGGAAATGGAGACAAACCTCCAAAAGGGGATGGAGGGAATGGCGATAAACCACCTCTACCTCCACCTTTCTCTTCAACTTCATCTTCAACCTCATATTCTTCTATATCAGCCCTTCACAAACACCTCCACATTATCACAAGGGACATGGTAAAACTCTATTATTAAAACTTGACATAAAGTTTGAATTGCCTATGTATAATGGAGAGGTAAACGCTGAGAAACTCGATAATTGGGTTCATCAACTTGAATTTTATTGCAGGATACAAAGGATCAAATATGATGATACCAAGATTAAGCTTACTTTTTAAGGTTGGAAAGTGCAACACTCATTTGGTGGGAATCCAAAACTCAAGAGGATCTCAATAAAATAGGTAAGATCTTAAATTCTTGGAATGATTTTGTGGCTGCATTAAGAACATAGTTTTATCCATTAACATACATGAAAAAACTATAATGGTTTGGAAAAACTTTAGGAAAGCAAAGTGTCAGAGTGTGCAAATTTATACCCAAGAGTTTAGAAGAAGAGCATTGATTTTGGGTGTAGATTTATCCTCACAAGACACTTTACTCAAATACATTAGAGGTTTACATAGATACTTGAGACACACAATTCTCATGTTTAACCCTACAAATCTAGATGAATTTTGTGTACATGAAACTCATTTAGAAGCAAGAGGGAAGAATATTCATCAAGAGGGAAGAAAAAATCATTCAAGAGTGGAGACGAAGGAAAGGGTAAATTCAAAGGAAATTTAGGGAAAAATAATGCTTCCATCAAGAAAGAGGAAGAAAAAATCACATGAAAACACTATTCCAAAGAAGGAAATGATGAAGACCATTGTTGGAAACTTCATCCTAAGATGAGACCCAAAAAGTTCACCAACAAAGGAAAGCAAAATACTACTACAACTACAAAACATGATTTAGGATATGATTATGGAGATGAAACAAAGATCACAGCCATGGGATTGAAAGGTAAGGACTCTATTGCAAGTACTAGTTCTTCTAGTAACCTCAATGAAACTCAAAATTATAAGGAAATAATAGAGCTTTCCATATTAGAGTTATCTCAAAACATAACAAAATAGACACCTTGTTTGATAGTGGCTCACAATCCAACATCATTTCAGAAACCATTTCCAAGAAACTAATTTTAGAAACCATTCCTCGTCTTAAACCTTATCCTTTAGGTTGGGTATGTGACAATGCAAAATTGAAAGTGACAAGAAAATGAAAACTGAAATTTTCCATCACTGCAAAATTTATTGATGAGGTAGAACTTGATGTAGTTCCACTTGACATATGTGGTATTTTTTTGGGAAGCTCATATATTTTTGATAGGAATACCATCTTTCATCACCATGAGAACAAGTATCATTTGTTTAAAGATGGTATTGAGTACACTATTAGAGCACATCACAATAAATTAAATATATCTCTTGTGAATGTTGGACAGGCTTGTTAATTCTAGCAAGAATTTTGTACTTTTCATGATCAAACCCAAAAATTATGTTGAGAATAAAGCCTTCCAAGTTTGTGATGCAAGATTGAAATTTGATCTGATTGAGGTTGTTAACACCTATGCTCATATGTTTCAGGAGCGTAAAGTACTGCCTCCTAAAATAGGAATCCAACATGAGATCTAATTGCAGCAATATTGTCCTCTTCCAAACATTGGCATGTATAGGATGTTAGTCATGGAAAATGCAGAAATCAAGAAACAAATCCAAGATTTTCTTGATAAAGGGGTTATCATACAAATCTCATTGCCATGTGGGTCACCTATTGTTTTAGTGCCAAATAAGGATGGAACATGGCGCATGTGTGTGGAATTTAGAGAATTAAACAAAATTACAGTAAAGAACCGTTACCCTCTTCCTAGAATTGATGATTTACTTGATCAATTGAAAGATGTTGTTTATTTCACTAAGTTGGACTTGAGGAGTGGCTATCATCATATTATGATTGCTGAAGGAGAAATTTGGAAGACAAACTTCAAGACAAATCAAGGTTTGTTTTAATGGTTTGTTGTTTCTTTTCGGCTTTGTAATGATCCTGCTACATTAATGCGGGTTATGAATGATGTTTTAAGGCCTTTTCTTGATGACTTTGTGATAGTCTACTTAGATGACATACTGATTTTCATCTAGACTCATAAAGAGCATGTTAATCATGTTAAGCAATTACTAGATGTCTTAAAGAAGGAAAAGTTGTTTTCGAAGATGTCTAAATGTGAATTTGGGCAAACTTCTTTAGTCTACTTGGGTCATATTGTTGGAAGGGGTGAGTTTAAGATAAATCCTTCAAAGGTTGAAGTTATTTTGAATTGGCCAAAACCAAAGATTGTGACAGAGGTTAGATGTTTCTTGGGAGAAACCCAATATTAGAGGAATTTCATTTCTAACTTTTCTTCCATTGTGGTTCCATTACATGCATTGACAAGTGTGAAACCAGTTTCCAGTGGGGAGGCAAGTAGCAGAAAACCTTCAATGCATTGAAAGAAAGAATCAGTTCAACACCCATACTTGCACTTCCAGACTTGAGAAAATCATTTGAGATACAAACCGATGCAAGTGACTATGCCATGGGCGTAGTATAGATGCAACATGGTAAGCCCATCCGTTTTCATTCTGAAACTTTTAATGGTGCAGTTATTAACTATCCTACATATGAAAAAGAATTGTATGCTTTGGTAAAAAGTGTGAAAAAATGGAAACATTACTTTATGGGTAAGGGAACTATCATTCACATTGATCATCAATCGTTGTAATAATTTCAATAAAAAACCAAGCTACAATAAGCGAGGAACTTCAGATGGATGGGTTTCTTACAACAATTCCCCTTGGTGATAAGGTATAAGAAAGGTATCTATAACAAGGTTGTTGATATGCTATCTAGGCCAATTTTTATTTCTCACATAGAGATAGTGCAGAGGTTTATGAGGAAGAGAAATAACATTGTAATCTTCTCATATTATTTGGTTTATGCAATATAAAAATAGTGGAGTTTTTAGCTGATGCTTTCCCCAAATAAATATTTTTTTGTGCAATTGAAATTATTTCTCTTTCTTGTTCATGTGATTATGCGATTGTAATTTGTTTCCGTAATTTGTAGAGTAGATTCAAGTATTTTGTTTTAGAATATTACAAGATCAGTTGAATCTACGTGGATTTTCTACAAGTAGTGAGTTCTAGGTGTGCTAAGGAGGGACTGAAAAGGTATGCTAGGTAGTGCCAAGGAATGCTAGATAGTGCCAAGGAATGCTAGAGTGCCAGGGAAACATGCCAAGATGTGCCAGGTGCCAAGGTATTTCAATGTTTTCTAGGGAGTGTTAGGGAGTGCCACAAAAACACAAGGGAGAACTATTTCAAAATGCATGGAAATGAATGAACAAGAGTGTGTGATAGGGAGTGTCAGTGAGTTCCAAGTGTTCTAAGGAGGGAGTGACAAGGTTATATGATAGGTAGTGCCAGCACATGCTAGAGTCTCATGGCATGTCAGGGAGTGATAAGGTATGCTAGGGAGTGCAAAGAATTCCAAGAAATTCAGGGGATTCTAACACATGCCACATAGTGCTAAGATATTGTTCGATGTGTCAGGTGTTATGACATGTAAAAATGTAAACTATGTTGCTTAGTTTTATGGCCATGGTTGGACATGAGCCTTAACATGGTAACTTGTTAAGTGGGATGAGTTGAGATTGGACATGAGTAGCCTAAAATATGTTATAGTCAGTTCTTAGGTGAACAAGGCATAGTATAGTTGTAGTAGCTGTAACTTGGTTAAGTTATTGTAGTTGAGGTTGGACTTGGTTGGGTTCCTGTCTCAAAAAAAGTAAGGGTAGTTGTGAGGGAATGATAGCTAAGAAGTGTCAGGGAATGCCAAGGAAATAAAAGGCATTCTAACACATTGTATAAGGTTTCAATGTATGTTGAGTGTTAGGGAGTGCCAAGGGAATACAAGGGATAACTAGGTCAAAATTATTAGAAATGAATGAACAAGAGTGTGTGCCAAGGAATATCAATGAATTCTAGGTGTCCCGAGGATGAAGTGTTTTAGGAGAAGTTCGGAATATGACTTGCAAGAGGAAATCCTATGGTTGTGATAATGTGTGGAAAAATAAATTTCAAAGAAAGGGAGACTTTGAGTTGGGCACAACATTTTTTTTCTAATGACTTGGTTGGGTTCCTAATTTGCAAAAAAAGTAGGGCTATCTATGAGGGCATGACAGCTAGGGAGTTCCAAGGTGTTCTAGGGAATGTAAGGTGCCAAATTCATGGAAAAATGCAAGGCTATTTGTGAGGGCATGAGTTCCAATGTGTTATAGGTAATTCTAGGGCATGCTAACATGTGGAAGATAGTGTGAAGGCATGTCAAACATGATAAGATGTGCCAAGTGCTAAGGCATGCCAAGACGTGAAAGGGTGTGATAATGTGTGTCGAGGATTTTCAAGGCAATAGAAGGGAGAAAAAAATTAAACTACAAGGTAATGAACACATAATAGGGTTAATAAGTCATCAATTTACCTTTTCCATGAGGGGCATGCTAGGCACACCAACACTAGGTGCCAAGTTCCAAATCTTCCTTTGTTGTTTCTCAACTAATTTCCAATAATTCGTGTCAAATAACTTTAATATTAAACCATGCCAAAGCATACCAATTCATCTCAATGCATGCCAGACATGCTAATAATTTCCAAGCACCAACATGTGCCAAGTAACAATGTGTGTCAAGTAGTGGTATGCATGCTATGAAGTGGCAGTGCATGCCAAAGAGTGTTAAGGTGTGCTAGAGAGTGGAAATGCATGATGAGGAGTGTTAGGTATTACTAGGACAACACAAGGGAGCACTAGGTAAAAATTCATGGAAGTGAATGAATATTAGGGTGTGTTAGGGAGTGCCAGTGAGTGTTATTTGTCATGCCAAGGAGGGAGTGAAAAGGTATGCTAAGAATTAGTAAGACATGCCAGGGAATATCAGTGCATGTCAAGAAGTACTAGAGTATGCTAGGTAGTTTTAGGGTGTTCTAAACTATGCCAAATAGTTCCAAGGCATGCCAAGACATTCCAGGTTCTAATACATGCTAGGATATGCAGGGTTCCAGGGTGTGCCAATATGTGTCAAGGAGTGTCAAGGCAAAAAAAGGAATAACCAAGCTAAAATGAAAGGGAATGAACACATAAGAGGATTAATAAGTTAGGACTTTATCTTTTTCAAAAGGGGGATGTTAGGCACACTAATAATAGGTTCCAATATATTCTAAGTGCCAATGTGTGCCAAGTGATAATGTATGTCAATGCAATATTCCAAGGTGTTCTAGGACATGCTAGGGACTACAAGGCATGCTAACACATGCTAGAAGAGTTCTATGCTATGCTAGGGCATGCGAACATGTGCTTTGGTGTCCTACTCATCGAAATATGTTCTAGGTATAAATATGTTCCACTACATGCAAGGTGTGAGGGAATTTTAGTGTGTGCCAAAGCCTACTAAGGTGTGCTAGGAGTGTTTAGGAGTGCTAGGTCTCACTGGTTAACAGAATTGACAAAGCTTGATTATGTATTAAATAATATAGTTCGTACACACATTAGTGGAACTTTATATAAAGGGAATTTTCTAGATAATAAACCTAATAGATATGAATCACGTGTTGACTCATAGGAAAAATATATTATCATTACTTGAGGGAAATGATACACACTAATTACTTCTCAAAAACTTGACTGGTTCTAACCACTATAGCCTTGGACACATAATGAAAAAGACTCCACAAAAAAGGTCTTAAATCATTATATTTTGACAAAAAATATAGTCATAGGAAGATAGCATCATCAAAACTCATTGGAATGATCAATGACGACGAAATTTTTTTGGCCATCACCATAAGTAACCAAAAAGGGCATTGGTGAGGGTCAATAAAAGATCATCACTAAAAGTGTCACTAAAGAGAGAATTAGTGATGAGTTTTTAACGACCCCCACCAAAAGTATCATTGAGACTGGCTTTTGCGACAAACCTTAAAGGACCATCACTATAAATAGTTACAACAACGCTTTTTTAAGGACTGTCACCATATGTGACATTGGTGATGGACCTTAAAGGTCCGTCACAGGCATGACCCTCACTAATGACCTTTTTTGTTGTAGTGATCTATCCCATATCCAATAGCTAATGGGTCTCTCCATTGGTTTTAGTCTCGAAGAAATATGGGAGATGGCACATTTGTATCAATTACAGAGAATTGAATAAATCCACTCTCAAGGATTACTTTACCCTTCCTTTCATTGATCAGGTGCTTGATACCCTTGCTAGCAAAAAGTACTTTCCATTTTTAGATGGCTTTAGTGGTTACAACCAAATACAGATCGCACCTGAGGATCAAGATAAGACCACCTTTACATGGCCATGGGGGACATTTTCATGCCGAGTGCTTCCCTTTGGGCTATGTAATTCCCCAGCCACCTTTCAAAGGGCGGTTTTGGCTATTTTTTCTGACCTTGAGTGTGTAGAAATCTATATGGATGAATTTTCGGTATTTGGTGATTTATTTCAGGAAGCCCTCAAAAATCTGGAAAAAGTGCTTCTTTTTTGCCAAGAAGCTCACCTTGCTTTGAGTGAAAAAAGGTGTAGATTAATGTGCAAATAAAGAGTAGTTCTTGGCCACCTCATTTCTGAAAAAGGTATCCAGGTTGACCCAGCTAAGTTAGAGGTTATTTTGTGTCTTCCTGTACCCAAACGCAAAGGGAAGTGGGAGGTTTTATGGGACATGCGGGATACTACAAGAGATTCGTTGAGAACTTTTCCAAGATAACTACCCCCCTCTTTCGATTATTAGCTAAGGATAGTGATTTTTCTTGGTCTACAGCTTGCCAAGAGTCTTTTGAGAAATTAAAGGAAAAAGTAGTACAGGCACCAGTTTTGAGATGACCTAACTGGTCCCTTCCCTTCCATATTTCCTTTGATGCCTCAGATATTTCTATTGGCGTAGCTCTAGGTCAAGAAGAGAACAAATAGTCCTATGCTATTTACTTCATCGGTAAAAACTTGTCACCCGCCGAATTAAATTGTATAGTGAATGAGAGAGAGTTTTTAGTTGTGATTTTTTGATATTAATAAATTCAGACACTATATTACAGGATATGAAGTCTTTGTGCATACTGATAATTCTGCAATAAAATATTTGTTGAATAAACCATTGAATAGTGGTAGAGTGACTAGGTGGTTACTTATGTTATAGGAATTTAATGTTACCTTTTTTCGATAGAATTCCAGATCCAAATCTTCATAATTGCAGTTCAATTGGGGTTAGATCTCTTAGAAGCACAACAACAACGCCTATTACATTTAAATGATTTTAGAAGGGATGTTGTTAAACATAATCTATTAGCTCAACAACAACGCAAGAAGTGACATGAAAAGTCTATCAAACAGAAGAAATAAAGATGGTAGGTAGTTGTGCCAACCTACTCCAAATTTGATTCTTTCTTTTCAAAAAAAAAAAACATATACATTATTTTTTTAAATATAAAAAAAAATGATGACAAAAATTAAAAACAAAAGAAATTTTTTTTTTTTCCTGTGATTGTGAAAATCAGTTTACTGACATAATTACAGAAGGATCAGCCTGAAAAATAGCATGTTAGCAGGAGGATCAAAATTTTAATAAAATGGGAATGTTGCTTGATCTTTATATGTGCTAACTATCACCAAGAAGAAGCAGTTTTTAATTGCAGGAACCGTGCCCTTATCCAAGTTTGGGATAGCTGACACGGAAATTTTTATACAAGAAATGCTCAATTCCCACTGCATTTATTTTTTACTCAACATTATTCAAGCAGATTTTTGAGGTGAAAATTTTCCCTTCTTCTATTCCCTTTTTTGTAATTCTCCCTCTATTTTTCTTCTTTTTATTCTATGATTTACCACCCCTTTCTTCAAATGGAAACTATCCCTATCTGATTTCGTTTTTCTTCTTTTCCCCTGAATTTTTTTTCCCAAATCCCTTTTTCGATATATCCCTCTTGGTAGTCTCACTCTTGAATTCCCTGTCGTAATCTCCTTCCCATTCTGAAAATTTACCCTTTTCCCACTTATTTTCTCCCTCGTGGACCATATTACAGGATATGACAAAGCTCATGAATCAAATCGAAAGGCATGTATTAATACCAAGAACTGGTGAATAAAACCTCCTTTGGAATTCAACAAATATTTCAAGATCTAGCTTATAAATTGCATTTTACAATAAACTCTTTTTTTTTTTTTTTTTTTTTTTTTTTTTTTGTTTTTTTTTTTTTTGTTTTTTTTTTTTTTTTTTTTTTTTTTTTTTTTTTCAGTTATGCCACAATGTCCCTGGTGCAAGAATGTGTGTTCAGTACAAGAATATCTAGTGTAGGAATATGCACTGTTGAGCACTCTCGACTGTAGAAACATGTGTTCTGGTGCATGAACAGTGGTGGTATTCAGTGCAAAAATGTATATTGTCGTGCAGGAATGCGTAGAAGCCTACTTTTATTTGTTATAAAATTTTGTCTAGGCATAGATGACTGCACCACTTCAAATCATGGAATTTGATGGTTTTCTTTATCTATTGTGATTAGACCTTGTTTTCATCATTCCTAAAGTAGGAGAGCTTTTTTAGGTACAAGAGAATTTAAGTTATGAAATATTATTTTTTATAAGTATTATGTGTACCTTATATGAAATCATGATCTGATTGAGGAATGTGTGCGAATTTTCCCATAACCCAACGTTTACTTTTAAAATCCTTGTCACCTATTAATGATGATCCAATCATACACCATACCTTGCATTGATTTTGTAATGAATTACCATCATGACCACTGCCCTTCACCAATGATCGTTACTGCATGTACGTCAGACAAGCCGTATCACATCCTTTCCAAGGTTGTGATTTTTCATGATGGAATGTGACTGTTAGAGGGTGGCTGATATATCACCAGTCAATTAGTCGGAAAAATTGCAAAAATATTTTGGATAAAGATCCTAAATTCTCTGTTGTGCGATCCTTCTGAGTTTTGGCAACAAAATCGAGTGAATTCGAACGAGGGATGGCACATGTTCGAATTGAACTGTGGTCTGTCAAGGAAGTTGAACAGATATTTGAGTATAGGAATAATCTGCCTCTATTGTAGGAATCAATATTTCTCCCATTCCTACTCAAGTTCGATGGGTTTGAATTAGTCGTAACATTATAATTCACCCGGTCCTTCGATGGGAGTAGAGAAAAGGTGGAGTCATTGGATTTTGAAGTCACAGAGTAGACCATTTCACAGGCTAATGGATTGGTGGCCACAAGGGAGAAGTGGTTTAAGAAAGAGAAGCTCGAGAAGAAGTCTTGGCGCGGGTTCGTGGTTGATAGGAATCAAAAGGTGGATTGGAAGAAGGGATTGTAGCGCAACACCATGATTGAAAAGTGGAGGCACTTGCTGTATATACTGCAAAAATTCCTCACTTGTGAATGATAGTATTAGTTGACCTTCTTATACCACATCCTACTGTTATTACTCTTTGAATCAGGCAAGCTCATTAACATTCCTTACTTCATGTTAAGAATTTTAGAAAATATGTCTAAGGGAGTTCAGAAGAGTAAGGATAGCCAAGTTTCATTTAAATTACATCATGGGTTTATTTCGATTCTGGTTAGAAAGGAGTTGGAAGAAAGGAACATGATGTTGGGTGTGGAGCCTGATTATCTTGTTTATTTTGTATCACAACATTGGACCCCTGTACCTTAATGGGGCGGAAACACCGTCTGTAATTAAACGCTGCCTGGGGGGTCCGAGGGGGTTGGCTGCACTTTATGGATCCCCCCCCCTAGTGGGGGATTTCGGGGGCAGCGCCCCCAAAGCTAAAAACATATGTAAAATTGCCTTGTAAAAGTATAGTAATTTCTAGTCAATCTGGGCCGTTCATTAGGCGGATGATATGATGGTAGAAGTTATGTTTAGTTTAGGGTTTTTTTCCCTAGAAGGCAACCGCTTGCTTGTATGAGGGCATTGTATTGCAGCTATGTATTGTGTGTGTATTCTCAGAGCGAGAAATAGATAGGAAGACTGTGAGAGAGAATAGAGGATATTACAGCGGATCTGCTGTAGGTTGTGTCTCTTCATTTTGCTAAATAATAGAAAGGAAGGACTGGTTGTTTGGGGTGGATGTAGCCCAAACTGGGTGAACCACGTATATCTGTGTCTCTCTAGTTTTATGTGTTTTTTGTGCTTGTGTCTTTTCCACATATTTTATGTGTCGCATTGCTCTGTAATATATAATTTTCTAACACATGACCTGGGAAGGGTTCTTAAAATAATTTCAGGGAAGAAGTGTAGTGGAGTCATCAGGTAAGAAGAGTGAAAGCAGAAGAAAACAATTTGAAACACTAACCCCGCAGACTAGTAAAACTAAAAAGAAATAAACCTTGTCTAAAAATTTGGTGCAGGTACAAGAGAAAGGGCCCATTATCAAAACTCTGACCCTTTGAAAAAGAAGAAATCGAAGCTCGGTCAAGAGGACTTCCTCCTTAAAGGAAGGCCACATTCAATCAACCTCTCCAATAAAATTGGATGATTCCCAGCCTAGTTCACTGATTGCAGACAATATTTCGCTCCTTGTGTATGTTGTGGCTCACATAGTAGTAAGTGCAGATAACGTAAAAGAAGAATATGTTACCCCCCTGTCAGTATTAATTTGGAAAATGAAGAAAAAAAAAACTATGGAGACATCTGATGCGAGTGCAGGAAAGGACCCGGAGGTGGGTCAAAAGGATGACGAAACGCAGGGTGCTGAAACCCTTTGTGATGAGGAAATGCAATATGTTGATGGCTAGGGTGATATCGACCTTGATGACACAGGCACTTGTTTTGAGTCAACTACTGATAAGACTCCGATAGAGGAGGAATTGGATAAAGAAAACCCTACTGTCTACCTAAACCGCGAAGTCGAGGAACTTAAGCAGTGTATTTATGGACTGGAAATACTAAACCAAGCTATGAAGGAACAAGGAACAATGCTGCAATAAAGGAATACTGAGCTAACAGGGAAAGTTCCAGAACATAAATGGAAAGTGAGAGTATGGAAATTTCAAGCATAAAAATTCTATGGCGCCTTAGGAAAGCAATCAGACGATTTAAAAAGGCTCGAGGCAGAAAGATGAAGACACTTAAGGCAGGGATTAGTATACAAATTCAGGATTGAAGAGAGGTTTCCATGTTTGTTTTTTTGCAGAAGGTAAGGTTTTGCGAGGACACACAAAAAGATATGGATGGGAGGATGTTGGTTGGAAGAATTTTTCTATTTTTTAACCCCTATCCTATTCTGAACTCACTACTTGAACCTCTGTTTCAACCTTTGAACCCATTTATTCCTACACTTATACTTATTCCTGCACTCCCTTTATTTTTTCATATTAAAGGTTATACATAGACTTAATTATTAATCTAATAGATTTTATATCCTAAATATATTTTGCAACTCATATATTTTCTTTCCTAAAGTAATTTTATGAGACAATGTGTTAATCTACGTGGAAGACGGATTAGTGCAGGAACGATTCCTGTACCGGCCGACGATTCCTGCACTTCTGAGGTAGATGTCAAAGATAAGTTAGAGTTTCCCATGCGTGGTCGAGATAGGTCAACAACCATGCAGATCTCTCGTCAAGAGGATCAGTTCATCATTTTTTGGGCTCGGAGCATAGAGAAGGAATTGGATATGAAGACCAGGACTTAGGTCGTGTGCCTTAGTTTAACATTTTAATAACATACGAAAGGCTTAAGTTGAACTGTTCTTATATTTTTTGTTACGACCATAGGCCAATAATATGTATTTAATTTATTTTTCTTATAAAGGATAGCTAGCAGTGCTATAGCGAATTTTGTTGTAAACTATAATATTTTTGGTATCACCTTTCTCTGGGTTGGATCGAAGATCCATGATGTACATTTTCTCTTTTAAAACTTAATACAAAGGATTGCGTTGGTTGTGTCATTTCATGTTTCAATTTTGTTTTGATGTGTCATTGAGTGAATGAGGTACTAGATCTCATAGCAGGGAAATGAGCTGGTTGGCTAAAGCCCAACCAACCCAACTCATTCTCCCCTTATTGGCAGGTGTGTTTAACTTAATTTATTTATGCAAAGTGTGAAACAGATCTTATTTAGTTATTTCATAAGCAACATGCTTTAATTATTTTTCAAATCGCGTGTCTCGAATCCCAGGTGTGTGGGTTTTATTATGAATTATTCTTAACTTATACATTTTTCCTTTAATGCTTGTTTCATTTCTGTGAAAGGAGTGTAGTTAAGCTACTTGCACCAGTACGGTTTCATTTTTGCAAGTCAAAGTTCCATGGTTTATTTTTTAAAGTTCTTTTTATTTCTTTCCTTCCACAAGATCTTCGTTTACTTTTCTTTAAATAATGTTTATTTCTGAGCAGGAGCATTCTTAATATTTCAAGTTTAGTTAATAATTAATTTGCATTGATAAAACTGAAATGAACATTGTTGCAATATGAAACTCTGTGCTTGCACTTAATATTTTTGTGGAAAGAATTGAACTTAATGTTAAAATTCTTAAATGAAATTTTGAGTTAAAACATTTTAAAGTGAAGATATAGTTCATATGATAAAAAATCATCTCAGGGAAAGCCTATTAATACATGGATCAGATAATTTCTTTATTTGCATGAAAGAAGTTTCCTATTGTATAAGGATTTACTTTTACTTTTAAAAGAATTTCTTATTTCTGAATCTAAGAGTGGTTGAAGAATATTTTTTCTTATGAGGGTTTAATTTTGATTTCTGTACGCTTTGCATTCTATTTCTTTAGTTAAACACGCTCTTTATTTTCTTCAAGTGATTTGGAAACCAAGTACAAGAATATTGGTTTTCTGGTACAAGAAATGATTCTGGTACAAGAACTGATAACCTGGTACAGGAACAGAGCACTCTGGTACATAGACTCAGAGCTCCTTTATGAATGTCAATGTCTTTAGTGCAGGTGAAAAACACACTTCTAGTGCATAAACTTCATTCCAGTGTAGGAATGATGGTTCAGTGCAGGAAGGAATATCTTTGAATAAGATAGATATCCTAAATATTCTAATGATCACTATGTATCATAACTACACTGAAGATAATAATAAATGTCATTTCATTAATCAGGATTGTTCACAATGAATTGAGAGTTCCTTTTATTTGAGTTTTTGCAAACTACTTTTCTTTTATATTCCAACACCAGAATTTATTTGCTATTAATTGTTGTGTGATCATTTTATTTTGATTCTGAAAATTGAAATTAAATAAGTAGGAATATAATTAAGAATGGTTTGTATCATTCTTGACATTTCCTGTGCTATGCCTCTAAGCTTACGAAGCCCTTGAGTTGACAATTAAGTGTTGAAGGAGTTTGTTAAATTCCAATTCCTACACCCAACAGATGCTTTCAGATATAATGGATTATTGTTCTTCTTAATTTGGTTGATGCTTCTTAAATAAAATGTAGCAATGTTATCCTCTATATCATCCATATCAGAGACAATATTTGTGTGTTCTTGCAGATCGTCAATAGAGGTATCCAAATCAACATCAACAAAAATATCTACAAGTGGCTTTTCATGTATATCAGAAAAAGAGATGTATTGTCTTTGAAAAAATTATATATCTTGATCGTTTGAAGGTTTTTGAACATGTTCATCAAACTCCAAAAAAAAAACCTATGGTACACTATTTTTGACCTCAACAGATAAACCATGACTCTCTAGAGTTTCTATACAAGCGAATACAAATTATTATCTGCACATATTTCTTCCTAAATTAAAAACTCAATAGAGGAAAGTTATGAAGAGTAGTTGGATAGAACATCTTCATATATATCTTGATCGCTTGAAGATTAGAAAGACTGCTGCAAATTATCATCAACTTCGAAAGATGGAAGATCAATGTCATCCTTTGAAAAATTCTCCTCAAGTTCCCTGTCATCCATGGTAGAATCCATGATCTTCTCATGGAGGTAAAAATGGTTTTCATTCAAAGCATCCAAGAGTTCATCATCCATAAACTCTTCATCACCATAAGCACTTTCTAAATCTTGAATAATATTCTCAAAGTGATCACAACAATCCTCAATCAAAAGAAAAGAAGGATGGGTTTCTCTATACGTCTCAAAAATACTGAGTGCAAATCCTTGAGAGAATAAATATAAGCATGAGGCAAGATTTCATACCAAAATCGTGCCTTTTCTTCTAATGTGATCATGAACATCTTTATTAAATAATTTTCATGAAATTAATCTTCATCTTACGCACATGCATATGAAATCTTATTAAATGAAGTATAGCATTATCACCTTTTCCATATCTGAATTTTGGCAAGTATGTTTTCCAATCTACCTGAGGCATACGATTTGGAAATCCTGGAATATGATCTTGATGCATAGGACCATACCTGGGTTTTATTCTTGCAGTAGAACTCATCTTGGAAACAGTTAAGTCACCAAGAACCTTCTCAAGATACTGATATTCAAGCAGTGGAGTCACCATGAAGTTTTGATTCTGCTGGATCCTTTTTCCAATGGAATCACCTTCAAATTTATTATCTGATATGTGGAGTTGCCAGAGCAGGAATACAGCCAATATATGCTTAAGTTTCTGTGCTCTTAGACATTAGAACTAAAACAATGTCGTTCTTCCTACGGAAAATAGTAGCAATCAATTCCCCGGCAATGGTGCCAAAATGTTATCACCAAAATGAGACTAATTAGGCTTCTCAATAGCCAATTCATTGTAACTAATTCAAACCACTTAGGGTTGGAAGTTATCCCTTCCAACTAGAGAGGGATCTCTCAAGAAAAGATATTATATTCAATAAACAAGCTTTAAAATGAAGATGGCTAACTCTCAGATGTTTTTTAGATGATTTTTTGCAGGTGAAAGATGTGTGAGGGATACCATTGGGAATGGAGTGAGAATGGGAATTCACTTACACAAAAGTATCATTCATGGAAGCTGAGGCACATGAGTTCTTATAAAACAATTCTGACAGCAAACTAGATACATAAAGGAAGTTGGAGCATAATAATCTATGAATTCCAAGTAATTATGTAAGAGTAAGATGAGATAACATTAAAAGGATAAAGGACACAAATACATAAGAACTCAAACAGAATCTCATGTCCAAACAAAAGTTTTATGCAACTATATATTAACTAAATATTACAGTAGTAGCTTAAGATCTTACATCCATCAACCCTCTCTAACTATAAAAATTCCCTATTTATAGAGTGAAAACCCTTTTACATAGGTCTGCCACCTAGGCCAGACTCTCGAAACTGATGTAGAGTTCTAATCCCAAAAGGAATTCATTACATTGAGAGAAATTAGAGATAATTTTGTTGGAAAGAGTTTGTAACCTAAAAGGAGTCTATCACTATTAATTTCAACAACAACCTTTAAATAAACCATACTAATAATGCTTATCGAACCAAACAAATTTGTCTAAGGTGGCAATAACCATGATCAGGTGGAAAACTGTCATGCTAGAATTTAGGATCTACTATTCAGAATTTGAGGATGAGTTGTGTGTTGGTGAGGTGGAAAAAATGGTGATTTGTTTTAACCATGTCGGCCATTTGGAATGGATTTTTGAGCTGCCCTTAAAACGGTTGGCCCAATGATATCCCTAATCTTATTATCTTGTTCAACCACTTTTCTTTCTACGTTGACTGCGATGATAGAGCTTTGGAAATGAAGGAATGGTGAGCGATCTGATTGGAATATGGTCTATGCCAGATGTCAAGTAATGAATGGAGGGAGGCATGGGGAATGGAATGGTAAGTGGGAGCTGGATCAGGCGGGAGATACGTGGCAGTAGGGGAGTGGAGGGTAGTGCGTGGGAAGGAGAGTGGTAAAATGGGTTGGTTTGGCGGATTTCGGAGGGGGTGCGAAACGATGAGGGGTTGACATGTTAGGTGGTTTTAGCGGGGATGAAACCACCTTTTCGAACCACCCCCCCCGTATCCCTTGCCTGTAAAGGTAGGATGGCAAGGGGGGGACGAAAATATTTTTAGACCATTGATATGGCGGCTTGGTGATCGAGTGGTTGGAAAAAATGAGTGAATTAACCAAAAGTGATAGACTCCTTTGTCGTATTCGATATGAGAAATGTGCTTGTCCCCCTTGTGAACTCTACCTGGTGATTGGTGCTTGGTTTCAGTGTTGTTGTTCGGCTCTTGGTTCCTCTGGTTGGCCCTTAAGCTATTCTTTTGATGAAAAAAGTACAATAAGCCTGTTGTTGGAAATTAGCCCCGAGGGCTCATTGCTGGTGTGAAAAATAGCCCCTCAAGGGCTTGTTTTTTACAAAATATATAATGAAATGTTAGCCCTCAATTTAGTGTTCTTGGTGCTGGCTTAGCCTTCGGGTTGTTGATGATTTGGATATTAGCCTTTGAGATTAGCCCTTGACTTGGATATTAGCCCCAAGGGCATGTGATAAGAACTTCCAATTTTACAATCAGATTAGGCTTTGCTTTCATGAAATTCACTCCATTACATGAGATTAACAAAAGAACAACACATTGTATGTTGCACATACAGTGTCGATACCTCTTAATTTTGTGTGAACCCCAGGTTGATAATTAAAGTTGGTAGTCTTGGGAGTTGCAGTATTCTTGTTGAAATACTGAGGCTCATCACTTTTTGGCGCCGTTTCTAGGGAGGTGTCAAGGTATGCATTGTTTTCTTCCCCAATTGATTCATTTATTTTCCTTCTGCAAAAAAAATAAAAATAAAAATAAAAATATTAGGCATATTTCATTTCAAAATAGAAAATTGAATTGAATTAGCATTCTTATTCAAAAAAATATTTAAAAATACTTCTCCAACACCACCACCCCCCCCATTTGATCACCTAGTGCAGTAAGAACCACATCATCATCCACTTTTGTAGGTAGAAGAAGAATATGTGGCGGAAAAGGTAGAAGAAATGGATGGAGATGATGATAATGAAGAATATCATCTTGGATTTCCCATTCAGGATGTTGATGTCAGTGTGCATATGAAGAGCATCCCTCCATCTTTCCTTCCCAATTTCCATGGTATGAGGTAAGAGGATCTGGAAACCTTTCTCTTTGAATTTGAAATACTTTGTAGATCTTATGGTTACTTACTAAACACTCAAAAATTGAGATTGTTTCCTACAACATTGAAGGATGGAGCTCTTAAATGGTTCATGAGTTTAGGTACTAATTAAATAATATCATGGAATGATATGAAAAGTATATTTCTAGAAAAATATAAAGATCATGATCTTAAAGAAGAAATATTTAGAATGAACAAAAAACAAGACGAGAGCCTTGGAGATCTAATAGAGAGGTTCATGTATAATGTTAAGAGGGTAAAATTACATCATTTAGGATTTGACACACTGAAAACCCTCTTTATTAAAACAATTAGGGATGAGTGGATTAATCTCCTTGATCTCACGAGTAAAGGAGATGTATACCAATTATCATTTGAAGAAATTTGTGAAACATGCAGGCACATATCAAGAGGAAGGGAAAAAATAAGTAAATCAACATCAGCATTGGTAAGTCAAGATGAACTTGGAAATTTGCTTAATAACTTTAAAACATAAATTCTTAGCAATCTAAGTGAACAAGTAGAAATGTTAAGAATACAAAATGAATGAAAAGAAGATGTTTATATTTGTGTCATCCATACAAAATAATATGCTACTAAATATTGTCCATCATTACCAAGGTTTAAGGAAGTTTACCAAGAAGAAAATTGAGCTAGTCAATCACCAAAGAAGTTATGTTATGTAGCACCAAGAAGACCATGGAAGGCTAGTAAACTCGATATGATGCAAGGACCTACTTCACAATTTTAAGCGTATTCACATCCATCTTAAAATAATTGGAATACACTCCCTCCTTGGAAACCTTGGCCATCTCAACCCCAAATACAATCTTGGAAACAAGGTTGGCAAGGAACTTATGGGAAAAATCCACAATATCCTCAATATTTTTCTCAATATCCTCTATACCCAAATCCATGCTATCCCTACTATCCACCTCTACCACAACCACAACCTCGACCACATTCATATCATAGCTCCACTCCTAGTCAACTACATGTACTACCATTTCCAAACCCATACAAAGAAGTAACTCAACCCAGTTACAATGTTGAGGTACAACACTTCCAAACATCTCCTCTTGATCTAAATGGTATCCATCTTAGCTCAGGAAGATCATTGCAAAAAATTGATTCTCTTGATATCATTGAAGGACAACATTCAAAAAAAGAAGATTAAAATGAGAAGACCAAAGAATCATGGGTTGCACTTAACGAAGAGCAGACATCATAATCAGATATTGAGAAATTTCCCTCATGTTTACCACCATACCCTCCATGTGTTCAAGAGATTAATTAGCAAAAAGAAGAAGATTTGTATTTCATGGTAGAAGAAGACATGAAGAATGATCCTGATGAGCAAGCAAACCAAGGGCATCAAATATATATTGAAATATGGTTCCAAAAAATGATTAAGTTGCTGCAACACACTCTTCTTCAATAGCACTTGATACAATCTCAGTCAAAGCAATTCATCTCTCATATTCAGGTACATGTCAAAGCATGTATTTCAAGTGAACACATGATTTTATCTATCATCTTGATGTGCACATGGCTCCATTAGAAGTAGTGTTATACTTTAAATAGATTTGTTTTTTCAAGTAGAGTAGGATAGAAAAATAAAAATAAAAAATGGAAAAAAAAGAATAAAATATCATGTGAAAACCTCTTTTGAGGCGTCTGATATTGGCTCATTGATTGAAAACCTCCATGAGGAAGTCAACGAGTTGAAAAAAAGAGAAAATAAGAGGAAAATATATCCTAGGCTAAAACCTCATTTGAGATGTCTACGCAGACCTACAAGTTGAAAACCTCATTGAGGTAGCTAGTAGGCCTAAGGAAAAGAAAGAAAAAAAGTGAAAAAAGAAAAAGAAAAAAATGTATTTGTTCCATTTATCTCTCTCTAATTAATGCAGGTGCTCTCCAACCTTTGCAAGCAACAAAAAAACAAGTTGGCACCAAAAGAAAAATTTGTTGAAAATCATAATCAAAGGAAGTCAAACTTAGACTTCCTCCTCCTTTTCTCAGATGCTCCAAAAGGACCAAGGTCATAAAAATCCATCACCCTAATCCATTTCCAACATCCACCCATCATTTCCAAGATTTTATCATTCATTTTCCTCGTTGTCCTTGTAATATCCCAAAAGGGAGAATGTTGTAATACAAAGACACAATATAAGAATTGCAGCAATGTAAACAAATATCTAAAGACACCATACAAATATATAGAATAGATGAGCCATTTTATTAATGTAGGAGGTGGAATACAAGTACAACAGTGCTCAAAATATGAGACACTCAAGCCAAAGAGATGGCCTAGAATGACCCTGAAATGATCCCACAAGAGGGACTATGTAATTGTTGGACTATTGGAAGGAATATTGCGTTGTTCCTGCTGCAAATGTCGACAAAATATAAAAGTGTATATTTGGCGATTCTGGAGCTCCGATGATGCTGAAACTTTAGATCCGGGCTATATGATGGATACCCAAGATAACCTAGAAAGGATTTCTAGATCTAACAAACTTGGAAAATCACTCTCTTAGGCCCTGCAACTATATGACTATTGGGTATGAAAATCTACTGCATGAGCTGAAGATATGATGGTTGCAATGAAGCACAACCAAGTCAATGCATAGAGGGTTGATCCCTCATTCAGATCCTTAAGCCAAAATCTCAAGATTTGTCTCCTCCAACCTCCTCCAATAGATGCAGTTGTTGAATACACAAAAACTGGAGAAAATTACGCTGCCAGGGAGGGAGGCTCTATAGCCTGATTTTAGATGCTACAATGTAGCTCCTGAATTATGGAAATAATGTGCCCAAGGTGAAGAGATGGTACCTCACAGGATTTCCAGCTGAAATACTGGAAACTTCCTTCCTCCTTCAGATCTGCAAGACTAGACTGCGCATTCCTTGAGGGGACTGCTACTATATGGAGGTATGAAATGATGGCCTCAATGCCGGATATTAATATGCTACTCCTAAAAGGCTGATCTTGAAGCACAAGGTGAAAGGATGAATCCTCCACCGGTTTCCTAGCTGAAGTGCTAGAAACAACCTCCACCTCTCAAACCCTCAAGCAGGAATGTGTTATTCATGTGATTGAATGTGCATATGAGAGTGGTTGAATGTGGAACCAATGCCTGATGATGTATGGCAGCTCATAATAACCTTCCCAGAGTAGGCACTCAAAGTCCCCTATGGGTAAGGGTGGGATTTCTACTCGGAAATACCCGTGTGCTAAACAACACTACAAACTTAGCTAAACAACATAAGCGTGCATAGAAATGTCACATGACAAATCTAGATATAAACATATTAGAAATAATAATCTAAAGCCTTCCTTCTATTACTACATTCATCTCCCTTATATGCTTTGTGAGCCTTCCATAGCCCTGGCCCACCTCATAACTGCGCTGCACATGTGGCCACTAGTTGTTGGAAAGGTAAATCCTCTCTGCATATAGAGACGATCCCTCTAGCCCTAGAGTGGGTCTAGCAACAAGGGAACAAGCTAATGTGTAGGTTCCTAGTTAAAAAATGAAATAGGTTGGTATAGATTTTCCTACCTGAAGTCCAACGCGATTTTCACAGCTGTATTAGTGGCGACCTCTTGATCTTTGTCCCGACAGGTCACGGTTGTTGTGCTCAACTTAGTGTTCCTAAATTGAGGTCATAAATTATCAACCAAGGTCAGTAAACTGCTGAAGTAAGGTGCACTATATGTGCCTAAGTATATGTTTCTCACTACGTTGTGTTTAGTGTTTTTATGATGTTTTTGGTTTTGTGGTTTTATGTTGAGAAGGAAAAGAACTAAATTTTGAAAAAGAACAGTTGTTGGTCACACTAAAAACAGAGCAAAACCTATACTAAAGAACAGAAAATGCAAAGTTTGATAATGACTCATAGCAAGAAAATAAATCACAACATGAACTCAATAACTCATAACATAAACTCATCCAATTCATTCATTATAAATATGTTGGAATAGCTTGAGAAAAGGACAAGTTTAGTGCAAATTAGGTTCTCCTAAGTAAACAACCATCTTACAATATTACAAAGAATCTCATCCATGGTTAAAATTTTATTGGAACACAATTGGAAAAAAAGATTATTTGTAGCACAATAATATTTCTACTCTGAATTAACTTGTAATGCCAAGATTAATCCATTCTGCAGCTCCACTTGTCACTACCAAGCCTTATTCGAAAGTTAGAGATTTTCTAAAATAGTTTTTGGGAAAAAGGCTTATTTGTGAAATTGCAAAAGATTGCAGAACAATCAAGGCCTTAAACTGATATCACTAATTAATTCTTGTCCATATGATGATGCATTAATAGAAAGTTGGAACAAGATTATTTTGTAAACAATGAAGGCCGTGAAGTCTAATTTTGACAGTTAACACAACTTAAAGAACAATGGATAACACCGAACTAGATTGCCATTGATCAAACTTGAAACACAGTGATCACAACTAAACTAGAATGCTTTTAGCCTAACTTTGAAATACAGTGAATTGGAACTGAACTAGAATGTCACTAATCTAACTTAAAGTAAAGTGAACAGAGTTATACTAGAGTGCTATTATCAAACTTGAAACACGGTGACAGAATTAAACTAGAGTGACATCTACCTCCGGAGTACTACAACTAGACTAAAGATGCAACTAATCACTAAAATGTCTCAGCTCTGTCTCATTCGGAATTAGTGGTATTTTGGAATAATTTATGGAACAGGACTGGCTACAACATGTTATGTAAATGAGCATGAAATCATACAATTCAACAAAACACAACAAAGCTCTAAAACACCACAACTATGTCTCATCTAGAGTTAGTGATATTTTGGAAGAGTTTATAAGATCACTACTAGCTGTAACAACTGATGTAATTGAGCACAAAATCATAAAGTTTAGAGAAATGCAACTAACTCCTAAATAATACAGTTATATCCCATCCAATGTGAGTGGTATTTTGGAAGATTTTGTAAGGATAAGATTAACTGTGGCATCCGCTACAAGTAAGTATAAAAACACAAAGTTCAGAAAATTGATTAAACTAAGAATGAAACAAGGCTAAGTTACTTATCTAAACCATATGAACAAAGCTTCTCAGGTAGAAGGGGCCCTCTACCACCAGATTAGCACGCAAATCTACTCAAGATTGACTCAGCTCTTGCAATAAAGTGATGCCTCTTTCATTAAAGGAGAAATTCTTCAAAACAGAGGATTACGGTCTTCTGAGATCTAGAAATAAAACATAAGTCTAGCTAGTTGTTTCTCGGTCTCCCGAGCCATACTTATAACAAAATTACATAACTGTCTTTGAGATAAAACAGGAGTAATTGTCTTTCCCAACTAAAATCAAACTAGGACTCTGGTGGTGGCCTCGTACTATGATTAAGGACATCTGTACAGTCCTTGTCCTATTAGAAGTCTGTCTCCTAGTTTTGGTTTCCCACGTGCATAACCACCTGTAGACTCGAGCTCAGACTTCATGGAGAGCAAGAAATGATGGGGGAGTGATTTGGAATACGACCATATGCATTTTCCCTTGAGGTGACACCTGGAACCTACGTAAACATGAGAACGACTGCGGAATAGGCGACTGGCTACAGAATGACTATGTTCTGTAGCCGAGTCTAGTCAAAAATTGCTACAATAACAAAATCATGAAAACATAGAAAGTTAGTCATTATATGCATTCTTAAAGTAATCCTAATCAATCCTATTGATCATGTAAGTCTGTAATTGATGAGGGACAAAGAAAATGAAGTGAAATGTGGTGGAAAAGAAGGACATCTTTGGGGCTCAACATACCCCCACTGCAAGGCTTTTGCATGTCCTCATGCAAATATTCCATGTACTCTGAGACCTCTGCTGGGACATCTAAGCCTCTTCTTCTGCTTTTCCTGACAGTCAATGGCCGTCTAGGCTTCCTTATGACTAACTTGAATCTCAAATTTGTAAGTGCCCTGCTTAACTTTTTGTTTTTCTTCTTCAATCTTTCACTGGCCTTGTGCAACTTTTTCATTTGTAGAGACAGATTTGTATTCATATCACCTTTTAGCTTAACCTGCTCCCTTAAAATTTCATTCTAGTCTTGATGTGCCTATTGAGTACTTCTAACTCATATTTATCTCTTCTTAGCATATCAATTGCATATTTTGGTGGACTAGGAGTTCTGTCTCTACTTTCTGAAGCTTTCTTCTCTAGTGTCTCAACATAATTGTAAATTTCTTGTTGTGTCGGGTCTATTTCAGGAGCTCCTTCATCAAAATCCTCCTCATACTGATGTTCAGGTGATCTAGTAGTAGGTGTTTTTTCATCCTCAATGTTTATGATTCCAGTTTGTCTAATCTCTATTTTCTTTAGTATACCTCTAAGCCTGTGGCTCCGTCTCGATTGAGATGGCCCTTCTCCTCTGTCTTTGGCATATTTTCTTATTATTCATTCCTTCTTAAGCCGCTTTTTAATTTGAGCCAATTTCTCAAAAATCATCTCTTCATTATCCTCTTGTATTGATTTACCAGTTTTAGTTTCAACAGCCTTAGAAATTTCCATTCTTCTGCTTCTTCTTATGGGTTTGCCTTCAGGTGGAGATTCCTTGGGTTCCTCAAAATGATTCCTTACTAGAAACTCATCCCAATTATCTCCCATTTTTCCCAAATGATGTTCAATTAAGATTTTGACTAACCCATGGTGATACAAGGTTGTTTCCAGAAATTGAACCCTCTTTTGTACATTTGAGGCCATTCTTTTCAGACTATGAAGTAGGAAAAAGGGAAAATTGATTTATTCTCCTAAGAAATGCATCATTAACTTCATATGATAAACATAGAGGGTACCAAATCTTCCTTCACAAGTTATAAATTTTTGCAAGATGAGCAACATGTTCCTCCATTTATTCTTCAGTGCAGAGCTAGGAATACATTTCTTAAAAATGGAAACATTCATACCTGGTGTTTTGAGTATTTTCCTCCATGCCTCGTTATGAAATTCCCTATTTTTTAACCACTTTTCTCCTTGCCTGGGTAATTCTGTTGCTTCTAAAATGAAAGCCTCTGTAATGGTGAATTTAACATCTCTTATTTTGACCTCTGCTCCATTGAAGGACTGTGCAAATGTTTTAGTCACCTCTTTGTGAAAACCATTGAATTTTTCTAAAAATTGCGACCACCCAGCCTGTTGTAGCATTTCTCTGATTTGTGGATAGCCTTCCAAGTACTTGGTTCCAACTGGTTCAGTTCTTACTATGAGACCCATAACTTATCTTTTCAACCTTCAAATTGCTGCTCCTCTGTTCACGGTGAAAATGGCTATTAAAAAGATGTTTTAACTCCACAGATGTTTCCTCTGTTTTATAGACCGAAATGGCTAAGAATTGGCTGCGGAACTCTGCTCACGGTGAAAATGGCTGTTAAAGAGATGTTTTTACTCCATAGGTGTTTCCTCTGTTTTACAGATCGGAATGGCTAAGAAGTGGCTGCGGAAAGAAATGATATGGAGTAGTTATGAAATGAGTATAATGCGGTGAGGGTGATTCACACGGATTAATGAGTTGAGATTTATCACAGAAGAAAATACCGCGGAGATATTTTGTGAGAAATTCAAAATCATCATTAAATACTTTGGCCTAGTGACGTGACTGATCAAATGACTTCAGTACTTAACCGTTAAGTTTTAAATGATGATCGGATATGGTAAGATGGAAGGGATTTTGTCCAAAGTTTTTATGATAGGTTTGATAGGCATGATCAACATGACTAATTAAAATAACCTTTTTGAATCATCTTTGACTTAAATATGCTAAAATTTCATGATCTGTTACTATAATAATTTCATAACTTTTAGCTTTGCCTTTCCTTTGATTTTTTTTCTTTTTGGTTTTGATATGCCTTGTCCTCCTTTGAAAATCATTGTTCTTCAGTCTTCATAACTCCTTTGATTTTGCTTGCTGTCTTGGATATGCAGGATCAATTTGTTGCTCAATAAAGTGATTACTGGATAGTGCCTTCAGGATCTCTGGCTGCAGAATGTCTGACTGGCTACAGAATGTCCGACTGGCTGCATAATGTCTGACTGATTGTAGAATGTACCTGTAGAAGTCTTAAAACATGGAATGGAAAGGTTTGAAACATGAATGGAATGTTTGTGTGAAATGAGTTAAAAATGGATAATGAAGTATGGTGTAATGGAGTATGAGTGAAGTGAATAATGGAATGAAATGAATCTCAATTATGAAGTGGAGTGAAGTATGGAAAATAACTTGCAACTTATGATCTGTATTATTCAATTGCAGAAAGAAATCACTCTTAAAACTCTGAGATGAAAATGAGGTGGACATGGAATGAAATGAATGAAATATGGAGTGAAGTGGAGTATGGATGAATGGAATGAAATGAAGTATGGATGAATGGAATGAAATGAATCATAAGTGAAATATGGGTTTGCACTTATGATTTTGTAACAACTTCTTGCAGAAAAAGAACAAATTTGAAAAGCTAGAGTGTCAGAAATATTCTGATTTTCACTCTATCTTTTCTGTATAAACATGCTAATCAGTGATTAGTTTTCATGTTTATACTTTTATTTATTTTATGCTTTTGAATTCAGAAAATTCAACTAAGTTGACGAAGAAGAAAAATTCTTCTTCATTAACTTCACATCACTGTTTTCCTGAAATCTCTTAACAAATTCTTCTCTTGAAAGTGGCTTGTGATACAGCTTCAATCTATGACCATTTACAAGAAAAGTGACCTTCTCTTCATCTATTGTCCTGATTTTTATTGCCCCATTGTCAAAAATTCTTATAATTTCATATGGCCCAAGCCAATGTGTTTGGAATTTACCTTGAAAATTATTGAACTTTGAATCAAACAAGAGAGCCCAGTCACGTTCTTTGAACTTCTTTTCCTTGATGTACTTTTCATGCCATCTAGTCCTTCGTTGTTGGAATATACTTGTTTTCTGAACTGCATCTTGTCTGATCTCATCCAATTCATTAATCTGCTCCAATATGTGCTTTTGTGCCTCTGTTAGATCAAGTCCTAGCTGAACTGCCATTTTGAAAGTTTGAATCTAAAACTCTATGGGAAACAAAACTTGCTTTCCATAAACAAGTTCATAAGGAGTATGGCCTGTTGTGCTCCTCCATGTAGTTCTATAGGCCCACAAGGCTTTAGGAAGCCTATCTGCCCAATCTCTTCTCTCCATCATTTGTTCCACTAGCTTTGATGTAAATTGAGCTCCTTGATATGTAACAATTTCCCTTGGGACACCAAAACGAGTAAAAATATCCTCAAAAAGAAAATTAACTACAGATGCTTCAGTAGCAGAAAGTAATGGCTTGGCCTCTACCCATTTGGTAACATAATCAGTGCAAACTAATATATATTTCTTTTGTCTCGATGGAGGACTAATAGGTCCTACAAAATCTAAAGCCCATTTTTCAAAAGGTTCAATATGTACCTGAGGCTGCAATGGCATCTCACCTGAAGGAGAAGGTTTCCCTACCCTTTGGCAACTGTCACACCTTCTGACATACTCTTTAGCATATTTAAAAAGGGATGGCCAATAATATCCTAAATGAAGGATCTTATAATCTGTTCTTTTATCAGCAAAGTGTTTGCCACAAGGTTCATCATGACATGCCTTAAGGATCTCAGGCATCTCATCTTCCCGAATACATCTCCTAATCATAAAATCTGGACCTGTTTTGTATAACTCATTAGCAACCCATGAATATTTTGCACTGTCATAAATGATATTTCTTTTGTCTCTTGCATTCATTATGGAAGGAAATTTCCCTGAAACTAAATAATTAGCAATGTTTGAAAACCAAGGAGTTTGAGTAGAAATTTCAAAAATATATTCATCAGGGAATTGATCTTCAACTGGAGTATTGTCTTTGATGTTTTGGAGTCTAGATAGTAAATAAGCTACTGTGTTTTGTTTTCGAGGTCTATCTAGAATGGTAATGTTGAATTCTTGTAAAAGAAATAACCATCTTATGACTCTGCCATTAGTAATTGATTTGTTCATTAGATATCTAATTGCAGAGTGATCTGTGTGAACAAAAGTTTCATAGCCTGTTATATAGTGTCTGAATTTGTTTATGGCATGAACACCAGCTAAAAACTCTTTTTCAATTACAGTATAGTTTAACTCTGAAGGAGTCAAATTTTTACTGGTATAGTAGATGCCATATGGAATCAAGTATTTTTGTCCCAATACTGCCCCTAGAGCTATATCTGAGGCATCTGTTGAAATATGAAAAGGTAACTTCCAGTTAGGTCCTCTTAAAATAGGTGCTTCAGAGATTTTTGTTTTCAGGGTCTCAAAGGATAACTGGAAATCAGGATTCCACTTGAATTCACAGTCTTTGGTAAGTAATTTGAAAAGTGGAGATGTTATCTTGGTGAATTTTTCTATAAACCTTCGATAATATCCTGTGAATCCTAGAAAACTCCTAACATCTTTTTGACAACTTGGAATAGATAAGTTAGAGATGACTTCAACTTTTGACTCATCAACTCTAATCCCATCCCCTGAAATGTGATGTCCTAAAATAATTCCTTCAGTAAACATCATAAAACACTTCTCATGACTAAGTGAAAGATTTGCTTTTTTACATCTCTTTAAAACTTTTTCCAAGTTTGTTAAGGCTTCTTCAAATGTGTTTCCATAAACTGTGAAATCATCCATATATACCTCTACACAATCATGTATTAGATCTGAAAATATTCCTAGTACTGCCCTTTGAAATGTTGCAGGTGCATTGCATAATCCAAATGGCAATACTCGGTAAGAATAGGTACCCCAAGGACAGGTAAATGTGGTTTTGTCTTGATCTTCAAGTGCTACTTGAATTTCGTTATAACCACTAAACCCATCAAAAAATGAAAAGTACTTTTTGCCAGCTAGTGTATCTAACACCTGATCTATGAAAGGTAAGGGAAAATGATCTTTAAGAGTAGCTTTGTTTAATTCTCGGTAGTCAATACATACCCTCCATTTACCATTTTTATTTGGCACAATTACCAAAGGAGAAACCCACTGACTATCTGAAATGGGATAGATAAATTTAACATTTAACAATTTCTGCAATTATTCCTTAACAATCTCCCTAAGATTTGGATTCATCCGTCTTTGAGGCAGTCTGATTGTTTTACAATTTTCCTCTATGTAGATGTGATGAGTGCAAGTCTTGGGGCTTATCCCTTTCATATTAGTGTACTCCCATGCATATGCAGAAGAATGTCTCTGTAATATCTTGACTAGCTCTTCTTGTTGAGATTTCTCTAGGTTCTTGTTTATGTTTAAAGTTTTGCCTGGAAATATCTCAATTATAGAGCTGCCAAATTTATCCATGGAGTAAAGAGACATCTGTCTTGATGATAAAAATTCAATGTTGGATTCTTCTTGAAAATTTTCATGTTTGTATTCCGAAGAGGATTCAAATTTTTCTAAGGTATTCATAATCTGGCTATCTTCACTAATTTCTGAAATTGTGAAGATAGGTTGTAAGTCTTCTTCATCCTCTATCCATTGAGTATCATCTAATTCTTTAATTGTTTTTGCTGGAGTATACAAGGTAAATTTCTTGGTTGAACTACCATCAGAGATGTACATATAACAGGATTTCCCCTAGATTATTCTTAGGAGTTAGGATCATAAAAACCATAGGATATTCCCAAGAATAGATGGGCACTGGAATGTCTTCTATTACCCCATCAGGTTTGATCACAGATCTGTTTGCTAATTGTAATAATGTGGGTGTAAAAAGAAGATTAGGAAGTTTCAGTTTATCCATGATTTGTCTACTCATGATATTGATTACTGCTCCTAAATCAATAAGTGTGTTTTGGATCTCAATTCCATTGATGTGAATTTTAACAACTGGATTTCCTAGGTCTAGATACTTTGGAATAGCCATCTTACCCATCATGATATCTGCTATTTTTCCTGCCAGTTGAATTTTCTTTATCTCTCTTATTCTTTTTCCTGTTTTCTTCATGCTCAACTCCTTTATTGTCTTTGCTAAGATTGGAATTTCCTTGATGGCTTGCAATAATGGGATCTTAATACAAACATTTCTCAGCTCATCTAGGAAATCATAATTAGGCATCATAATTTGTTTTTCTACACCCCTATCAATTTGTAATCTTTCTGGAAAGGGAGGTGTAGAAGTGGATGTTGATGGCTGCTCTAATATAGGAGTTGAAATTATTGGTTCTTTTTGTTTTGATTTTTCAATGTTTGAGTCTTGGAAAGTTGTGTTCTCTTCAATACTTTTATTTACCCGTAGAGAATCTTCCTCAGAATTGTCTTGCTCTTGTATGATTACAGAAGGTTTCCTCTTTTCAAGTATTCTTCCAGACCTAAGTTTAACATCACTAAGGTCTAAAGGAGTGATCAAATAAGTTGGAAACTGTTGGCCTTCTATCATGTATGTGTTCTGAGGATTTTTATTGTTGGGGTTTGGTATGGGTTGGGTAGGAAACTGATTTGTTTTCTGAGGAAATGGTAATGGAAGTGGTTGATTTTGATGTTGTGGATTTTGAGGATTTTGTTGAGAATTTTGTTGAAAATTTTGTTGAGGAGGGAAATGTGGATATAGTGGATAGGATGGTGGATATTGGTAATACTGAGAGTATCTTCCATAGGGATTTTGTGCTCCTTGCGCCCAAGTTTGTGATTTATTTTGAAATTGGGGCCAAGGTTGCTGCCAAGAATTCCAATTTGGTGGGGGTTGATTATACAACTGATCATGAAATCCTTGTGTTTGAGGTCCTTGCCAAGGCCTCCTGGAGACAAAATTGAGAGATTCTGTGGAATTTGTAGGAGTTTCTTCTTGAAAGACAGCTTTAAGACCAGGAAGTGAAGGACAACTCTTGGTCTCATGTTTTTCTGAACAAATTACACAGGTCTCTACTACTTTTGCATCCAAAGGGCACTCTCTCAAGGCATGCTTCTTTCTACATTTGGGAAAAAAGATTGCTAAGGCATCAGATTCAGCTTTTTGCTTGTTTTGTAACTTAAGGGTGTCTATCTGTTCACTAAGACTCCCCAAGATATCAGATTTGAACTCATCAAGCATATGTCCTATTTCTACCCTACTTACTGTCCCAGAAGCAGACTTACTTGCCCTTGCAAGAGCAGGGTCTCTTGGTCCTCTTATAGTTTTAGATTTCCCTCTTGAAAGGTTGATACATAATTCAGCTATTTCAGGTAATGTGAGCTGAGATATATCCCATTTTCCCATCATTTTAAGGATATCTAACCATTCATCCCTAATTGTCTTCAACAAGAGAGCTTTCAAGGTGTCTTGGTCTAAGTTTTCCATTTTTTCTCTTTTGATGTTGTAGTTAAATCTCTCCAACAAATCTTCCAGATTTTCATCTTCTTTTCACAACATTTTAAACACTTCCTCCTTATGGTTGACTGGCATACAGTAATCCAAATACCTCTCTAGAAATGCTTGTTTCATGTCTTCCCATGTCCTAATAGAATTGTTGATCAAACTCATAAACCACTTCAATGCTGCTCCTTTCAATGTTGAAGGAAATAGTTTAAGTTTTTGAGCATCTTGTAAGTAGTCATAAGTTCTACATAGGACTTAAAATTCAAATAGGAAGGTTTTAGGATCTTCAGTTTTAAGTCCATAGAAGTTTGGAAGGACAGAGGGTGAAATGTTTTTCATATTTGTATTGGTTTCTTCATCTACTATAGGAAACCCAAAAGAGCTTCCCATTTCTCTTCTACCTCTTCCTCTGCCTCCTTCTCCTTCTGCACCTCTACCTCCTTCTCCTCTACCTCTACCTCTACCCCCTCCAAATAGTGTGTGTTATCCATTAAAAACTCCTCCTCCCCCTTCTTCTGCCATAGTTGATTCTTCTGTGGAAGTTGAAAGGTTTAAGTCCCTAGCAGGGGTTCCTGAATCTTCTTCCAAGACAGGTTCAGTGGGTAAAGTGGAAGGTCTTTCTGATGGAATATCTGATCTTAAGTCCTCTGGAAGTATACGATCAGTAAAGGATGGAATGTGGGTTTGAGTTGGAGGTGTGCTGGCTCTTGGTCTTGGTGAAACAAGTTGTGTTCTAGGAATCAAGCTTCTGCTTCTTATGAATCTACCCCTTGAGTCTCTTTCTCTACGCATGTCATTGTTTTTGGGAGGTAAG
Source organism: Pinus albicaulis (assembly GCA_034641835.2). Lineage (NCBI taxonomy): Eukaryota > Viridiplantae > Streptophyta > Pinopsida > Pinales > Pinaceae > Pinus > Pinus albicaulis. Next base: position 1,265,803,638 of record CM076574.1, on the reverse strand, counting down.
AAACAAGGCTACCTAGCTACACTTCCTCGACAACAGCGCCAAAATGTTGTGCTCAACTTAGTGTTCCTAAATTGAGGTCATAAATTATCAACCAGGGTCAGTAAACTGCTGAAATGAGGTGCACTATATGTGCCTAGGTATCTATTTCTCACTACATTGTGTTTAGTGTTTTTATGATGTTTTTGGTTTTGTGGTTTTATGTTGAGAAGGAAAAGAACTAAATTTTGAAAAAGAACAGTTGTTGGTCACACTAAAAACAGAGCAAAACCTATACTAAAGAACAGAAAATGCAAAGTTTGATAATGACTCATAGCAAGAAAATAAATCACAACATGAACTCAATAACTCATAACATAAACTCATCCAATTCATTCATTAGAAATATGTTGGAATAGCTTGAGAAAAGGAAAATTTTAGTGCAAATTAGGTTCTCCTAAGTAAACAACCATCTTACAATATTACAAAGAATCTCATCCATGGCTAAAAGTTTATTGGAACACAATTGGAAAAAAAAATTATTTGTAGCACAATAAGATTTCTACTCTAAATTAACTTGTAATGCCAAGACTAATCCATTCTGCAGCTCCACTTGTCACTACTAAGCCTTATTCGAAAGTTAGATATTTTCTAAAATAGTCTTTGGGAAAAAGGCTTATTTGTGAAATTGCAAAAGATTGCAGAACAATCAAGGCCTTAAACTGATATCACTAATTCATTCCTATCCATATGATGATGCATTAATAGAAAGTCAGAACAAGATTAGTTTGTAAACAATGAAGGCCGTGAAGTCTAATTTTGATAGTTAACACAACTTAAATAACAATGGATAACACTGAACTAGAATGCAATTGATCAAACTTGAAACACAGTGATCACAACTAAACTAGAATGCTTTTAGCCTAAATTTGAAATACAGTGAACTGGAACTGAACTAGAATGTCACTAATCTAACTTAAAGTAGAGTGAACAGAGTTATACTAGAGTTCCATTATCAAACTTGAAACACAGTGACAGAATTAAACTAGAGTGAAATCTACCTCCAGAGTACTACAACTAGACTAAAGATGCAACTAATCACTAAAATGTCTCAGCTCTGTCTCATTCGGAATTAGTGGTATTTTGGAATAATTTATGGAACAGGACTGGCTGCAACATGTTATGTAAATGAGCGTGAAAGTATACAATTCAACAAAACACAACAAAGCTCTAAAACACCACAGTTATGTCTCATCTAGAGTTAGTGATATTTTGGAAGAGTTTATAAGATCACGACTAGCTGTAACAATTGATGTAATTGAGCACAAAATCATAAAGTTCAGAGAAATGCAACTAACTCCTAAATACTACAGGTATATCCCATCCAATGTGAGTGGTATTTTGGAAGAGTTTGTAAGGATAAGACTAACTGTGGCATCCGCTGCAAGTAAGTATAAAAACACAAAGTTCAGAAAATTGATTAAACTAAGAATGAAACAAGGCTAAGTTACTTATCTAAACCATATGAACAAAGATTCTCAGGTAGCAGGGGCCCTCTACCACCGGATTAGTAGGAAAATCTACTCAAGATTGACTCAGCTCTTTCAATAAAGTGATGGCTCTTTCATTAAAGGAGAAATTCTTCAAAACAGAGAATTACGGTCTTCTAAGATCTAGCAATAAAACATAAGTCTAGCTAGCTGTTTCTCGGTCTCCCGAGCCATACTTATAACAAAATTACATAACTGTCTTTGAGATAAAACAAGAGTAATTGTCTTTCCCAAATAAAATCAAACTAGGACTCTGGTGGTGGCCTAGCACTATGATTAAGGACATCTGTACAGTCCTTGTCCTATTAGAAGTCTGTCTCCTAGTTTTGGTTTCCCACGTGCATAACCACCTGTAGACTCGAGCTCAGACTTCATGGAGAGCAAGAAATGATGGGGGAGTGATGTGGAATATGACCATATGCATTTTTCCTTAAGGTGACACCTGGAATCTGCGTAAACATGAGAACGGCTGTGGAATAGGCGACTGGCTACAGAATGACTGTGTTCTGTAGCCGAGTCTAGTAAAAAATTGCTACAATAACAAAATCATGAAACCATAGCAAGTTAGTCATTATATACATTATTAAAGTAATCCTAATCAATCCTATTGATCATTTAAGCCTGTAATTGATGAGGGACAAAGAAAATGAAGTGAAATGTGGTGGAAAAGAAGGACATCTTTGGGGCTCAACAACGGTCCTTCAACAATGGTACTTAGATCCCTGCACAAAGATCAAAGATAAGAACAACACACAAGACAATAATTTCATTTGTAACTAGCTAATAATTCAAGGAAGATTAAACACATTGCGTAAAATAAACCATATTAACACAAGATGGGAACCATACAATAGTCATGTATATATAAATAGAAGAAAGAGATTACAACCGGAGCCTTGATGTCGCAGCCTCCTTGTAGGTTTTAACCCTGTACAGAAATTATCTGCAAACGAATCTTAAAAACATAAAATAAACAATAACGAGAGCATAAAACATATAAACACAAAGATTTTCCCTTGGATCCCAAATCGGGACGACCGGCTTGATTTTTCATTATATTCCTTTTAGTGTTACAACACATATATATATATGCCGAAGCATACATAAACCCCAATCCATTAACCTTAGATTAGAACATAACCATAGTTCCCTTGAACGGATCTTCAAAATACCAGGGGCTGAAAACCATCATGCCCCAAACCCATGTGAAAACCCATGCAAAAAACCATGGGCGGGTCCGCCCACCAAAAAATGAAGACCAAAAATTTTTTCCCGGGGCGCTACCCCGGACCCCGAACACAGGGGGCTGCCGCCCCCCCTGTGACCCCGTCGTGCATGACTAGTCATGGAAAGAATATAACACATACCCAACATTCTCCCACTTGTTTTTTTCTTTCTGTAGGGGACCACAGGAGAGCTTAGTCATTAGCCCAGCTCTGCAACACCCATTGTTTCTCTACACCAACAGAAATTTTGAGTGTTCATAGACTTCGTCAATGCATCTGCAACATTATTCAAGGTGTCCACCTTTACCAGAAACACCATTTTAGCCTCAACCATATCTCTCACAAAGTGATATTGAACATCAGTGTGCTTTGTCTTTGAATGGTAAGCAGGGTTCTTAGCCAAGAAAATTGCACTTTGGCTATCACAGTCTATCCTTATAGCTTGCTGCACCAACCCCACACTTGAACACAATCTCTGCAACCAAACTGCTTCTTTTCTTGCATGAGTGGCTGCTATGTATTCTTCCTCTGTAGTTGAAAGAGCCACTACAAACTGTCTTTTACTCATCCAAATGACTGCACCTCCAAATAGTCTAAACACATACCCACTTGTAGATCTTCTTTGGTCTAGATCTCCAGCCCAGTCTGCATCAAAAAAACCACGAATTTCCAACACTCTTTCCAATATTGGTCTTCCCTGGTAGCACAAGCCATAATCACTAGTGCCACACAAATATCTGAAAACCCGCTTCACTGTTGTCCAATGCTCCTTCCCTGGGTTTGACATAAACCTGCTCCATACTCCCACTTCTTTTGCAATGTCTGGTCTAGTATATACCATTGCATACATAATTCTACCCGCTACACTTGCATATGGAACACGAGACATATCCTCCTCTTCTTCTTGTGTCTTGGGACACTGTTCAACAGACAACTTTACACCTATAGGAATCAGAATATTCACTGGTTTACTATCCTGCATATTGAACCTCTGCAATATAGTCTCGACATACTTCCTCTGGTTTAACCAAAGCTTCCTCTTTGCCCGATCTCTCTTAATTTCCATGCCCAAAATATAGTTTGTAGCACCAATATCCTTCATGTCGAATTTGGAGAACAGTTGGGTCTTCAAATCTTGGATAATTTCTTTGTCATTTTCAATCAACAACATATCATCCACATACAAGACCAAATTAATAACACAGTCACCAATTAATTTAAAATAAACACAGTGATCCTCCTTGCTTCTGGTGAAGCCAAGTCCCCGTATATAGGTATCAAATTTCTGATACCACATCCTTGGTGACTGTTTTAACCCATACAGAGTCTTCTTTAACCCGCATACCAGTTCTTTCTTACCCTTCACCATAAAGCCTTCAGGTTGTTTCATGTAGATATCCTCTTCCAGATCCCCATGAAGAAATGGTGTCTTCACATCCATCTCTTCTACCTCAAAATCAAATGCAGCAACAACAGATAAAAGTAATCTGATAGAAGTAACTTTGGCAACAGGAGAAAAAATATCACCAAAATCAATTCCCGACACCTGGGAATAACCTTTTGCTACCAACATAGCTTTTTATTTCTCCACCTTGCCTTCTACATTCATATTCTTCTTAAACACCCATTTTCTCCCGATGGGCTTCCTTCCAGTTGGCAACTCCACCAGATCCCATGTCTCATTTTTATGCAAGGATTCCATTTCATCAACCATGGCCTCCTTCTAGATTTTTCCATCCTCTTAATATATGGCCTCCCTGATGGTTCTGGGATCATCATCAGTTATAGTTAAAGAAAAATTTGAACAGAAAGTAGATGGACTATACCTTTCTGGTTGTCTTCTTTCCCAAAATGATCTTCTCACAACTGGAGTTTGTGGCTCTTCCTTTTCTGAGTCTTCTTCTATTGTAGAGTCTGATTCATCCTCCTTTAGCTCAAAATCTATCTTCTCAGGTTCCTTTGCTAGGACTTCATGTTTAACAACATCTTTCACCTCTCTAAACACCACATCTCGACTGTACACAACCTTCCTTGTTTCTGGGTTCCAAAGCTTGTAACCCTTTAAACCATCCTTATACCCAATAAAGATGCACCTTTCAGATTTATTATCCAACTTGGTCCTTTTCTCCTTTGGGACATGTACATATGCATCACATCCAAATACCCTTAGATGTGAAAGAGAGGGTTTCTTACCAGTCCATACCTCATGTGGAGTCTTATCCTCCAACGCTGATGAAGGTGATATGTTAACCAAGTAACATGCAGTCTCCAGTGCCTCTGCCCAGAATTCTTGTCCTAACCCGGTACCACTGAGCATGCTTCTTGCCTTTTCCATTAGCGTTCTGTTCATTCTTTCTGAAACTTCATTTTGTTGAGGTGTGTATGGCGTATTCTTCTTTCGTGCTATACCACACTTCTCTGTCTCATTTCCTCCGACAGCAAGGCTGAGACAATGTCATCAAAATTCAAGGTAGTTGTATTGCTACCTATTGCAATAACTAGACTGTCCCATGAGTCTCAGACCGTCCCACGAGTTTGGTAGAGAACACAACAAACTGATGCACTTATCTTCCTCTGAGATTTTAATATCAACAGATGACAGCTGACTTACCACAGTATTGAAGGCATTCAGATCCTCTGTCACCGAGTCTCCATCCTTCATCCTCAGGTTATATAGCTTTTTCCACAGGAACAGCTTATTCACCAGAGACTTAGATTGGTACAAAGTCCCAAGTTTTTCCCACAAATTCTTCATCGTAGCTTCCCCAGATACATTCAACAATACTGAATCTGACACACACAACCGTATTGTGCTCTTGGCCTTCCGATCCAGTTTCTTCCAGTCTTCATCTGACATTGCCGTTGGTTTAGTACCTGGATCTACCGCGATCCATTGATCTTTATCCACCAGCAGATCCTCCATCTTGAGCTTCCACAACTCAAAACTCTGACCATTAAATTTCTCGATCTCTATCTTTCCGTCGCTCGCCATATTCTTTCACCACAAGAATCGATCCCGCAGATCTCCCACTGCACAGGGTCTACCACAGGCCCGAGAAAAAAACCCTCAACAACAAAGGCGTCCCCTTGAAGCCGAAACAGCTCTGATACCAAATGTAGGTTTTAACCCTGAACAGAAATTATCTACACACGAATCTTATAACAGAAAATAAATAATAGCGAGAGCATAAAACATAAAACAGATAAACACAGAGATTTTCCCCTGGATCCCAAATCGGGACGACCAGCTTGATTTTTCATTATATTCCTTTTAGTGTTACAACACATATATATACATGTCGAAGCATACACAAACCACAATCCATTAACCCTGGATTAGAACATAACCGTAGTTCCCTTGACTGGATCTACAAAATACCAAGGGCCGAAAACCATCATGCCCCAAAACCATGTGTAAACCCATGCACAAAACCATGGGCGGGTCTACCCACCAAAATATAAGGACCAAAAAATTTTCCTGGGGCGCTGCCCCAGACCCCGAACAGGGGGAGCTATTTCCCCCCTGTGACCCCCCTACATGTCACTAGTCGTGGAAAGAATATAACACATACCTAACACTCCTTCAATGGGTTCATTTGAAGTGCATCTCGAAGGATCGTCGGGGAATTGAGACAAGGCGAGGACACAAGCCTAAACTCTCTCTTGAGAAAGGTCTCTTTCTGATCTATCTCCTTAGTAAGATATTCAGTAATTATCTTCAGCCTTTCAGCTATGATTGTTCAGCTAGTGCATCAATGGGAGATAGATTTATTTATAGAGGGAAAGGAGGAGGTTGGAATCTCTACAATGGTGGAAGGGAAGCCTTATCCTTTGGGAGGTTTCCCCAAAAGGTGGAAACAAGAGGCCAAAGGAGGGTGGTCGTAGTTATTCAGTCGAACCACTTAGGCTGACTCATCGACGAAGTTATTAGGATAGAAACTTCACCTCTATATTTAAAAAAATTTCCAAAACAGTTTGGCGTAGGTAGCTAACTGGGACAGAGCACCAATGGCCACGGGGCCCATTGTTAATCTTCCTCATTGGCGCGAGGGCATAACGGACTACTAACGCCAATGCATAAACATGTGTTTTTGATGGTCTTCTCAAGGAATTGTCAACAAAAGGAATGTTGTCCTCATGGCAAGGGATGCAATGATCATCTTTGCAAGGTATGACACTTTGTATTAGTCACAGAAATGGTCCTCCAATGTGTTGGATGGGGATTTCAGGGACGGTGACAAAATTTTGTGTAACATATGCCCCCTAAAGCATGAGGTATGAGAGAGGGGGAGGGGGTAAATGCTTTACGAGAACGCGTTCGAACCAAACACCACTGTCGGAAGACCTAAAATTATAAATACAACTGATATCTGTGATACATGAACATGTGGCATAGGCGCAACCATCCATAATAGAGTACATAAAAACTAAGATATGGACACAACCATCCAACAATAAGGATCAATAAATAGACTCAGGTATGGTCGCAACCATCCAATCAAAAGAGTCATGTAATAAGTCATAATAAACCATAATATTCTGCAGCTTGGATCTTATCAGACAAAAATGAGGGTCTTGCGCTCTATCTCAACCTGAAAAAGTACAAATTCAAGCATGCTAATATGTGAGCTAAAGTCGAACATGCAAGAAAGTCACTTGATTACCAGCCAATGATGAAAGCTATTAACAGGCATGAGAGAAAGCACCAATAATGAAAATGGCTCTCAAGGTACAATAGGTACAATCCATGGAATGTGAACAGTGATCTGACATCAAACACCTGTATAATCACTCGATCGAAGGCCAATGATGTGGACCTGCAGTCGAATGCAAAGAACTTGCCCTTGAGGCATACAAGCTCCAAGGTACTGGAAGGGAGTCTCTGGGTCAACTTCCTGGATAATGAGTTGAAGTTGACAGGAAGTGACCTAGTTGAAGGAGGTCCATAATGTTTCCCACATCATCGACATGAGACAGAGTAACATGATGATAGTGAATCAAGACTAAACAGAGGAACATAGGGAGGTTGAAAACTCCAAGGAAAAATCTCTTCGAACATACGTTGACAATAACTCCTTTAGATTTTTGCGTATTTGACATCAAGGGATCTGAGGTCATCATGACGACGAAAACAACAGATGAGAGGTCAAAAGAGATTACCCAAACCCATGGAGGAAAAAATGACAAAATTTGATGTCCCCAACCTGACATGAATGCAGATGAGTGTGATGTTCAAGAGTGACATACTGCCGACATCACTAAAAACTGGTTTCATTTTCCCCCACCATTTCTAGCGAGTACCCCAATCATTTTTGAAAAACAAGCTTTAAGGGGATAGCATATGCTTGTGATGTAATTTTGTCCTTCAGAAAAATCCATCCTAGTACATTTTACGAGCCCTAGGAAGGAGGAACTCGAGTACGTAATGGTGACGATTTCCGATGTCATCAGGATTTGAACGAGTCTGACAAAGGAAGAACTCGGCATATTTTCATGTTTAGGGAGTTTGAAAAGAAGCGGAAAAGAAAAATCTAGTAGGTCCCTTTTCTCAAGTAGTCTCACAGATTTGAAAAGGTAGAAAACTATGTCTAAGAGAACCTATTAGTCGTGATAGGCTAAGGTATTCCTTTTTCGTAAATAATATATCCTAGTCCGAAAAAGGGGTAAATGTATACTGGGTAGATATCATTTCACAACCATTTAAAAAGTTCAAAACAACAAGAGTCTCGACAATATTTTCAATTTTCGAGAGTCAGAAAAGAGTTGAAATATGACTCTAGGGATGAATTTTTCGTTTTTTTTACCGAGTCCTAAAAAGTATAAAATACAACTTGTTACTTCATTGTTGCTGCATTAAAAACCTGTCACTGCACAAGAGATGCACATAAAAAACATTTCTCTAAATAACACAATGAAATAATAAAAAATATGTCTTAAAACCTAATTAGGGTTTTGAAAAGTTATAAAATTCCAAAAATGGTAAAAAATAATTACTTTTCACTTTTACCTCTTGTGGAGCAATAGTTACCCTTTTTAGACTGTGATTTTGCAGCGGTGATAGCAGGCAATCCGAAAGACCAATCTCGAATCTGTCAGTTCCAGGTAAGAGCTAACATCCTTCCCTACATTTTGATTATAATTTCATCACATGCAATCCTAAATTTGGAAATCTATGGGGGATTTTTCAAAAAATAGGGCACGGCGGTTGGCGCGAGTATCAAGCATGGGCTCGCGCCAATCGCCCAATATTTTGAACTGGGCCGCGCCAATTGGAAACAGTTGCACTGACCGTGGCAACCATTTCAGCTTAAGAATGCAAGAAAATAGGCCCAATTTCAACAATCATAAGCTTTCAATTCGATTAGTGACATCCCTATGAACATGTTTGTAGGTGTGAAGCAGAAAAATGGTGATCGAATGGAAGGAATGAGAACACAATGAAGAAGAAGAACTTGCCATGGAAAATGAAAGATGCATGGAAGATATTATAGATTGTGGGCTCAAGAAATTCTTCATGACACCATGCCTCAGAGCTCAACTGGAACTGCTACAATACTTAATCAGTATCTGGGATGAGGATCAAGAAAAATTCATTCTTCGTGACCAATAACTCGAGATTGAAGTTTCAAACATTTATTTCATAACAGGACTGTCGCGGAGGGGGGGGGGGGGGGGGTACCAATCCTGACTGGCACCCAGCCCACAATGGAGAACATGAGTATGGTGATCGATAGGGTATGACCCAAGGCACAGAAAGGATCAGGAAGCATAAAATTGGATATCCAGACTATTCCAGACTTGGCACTAAAAGTAGTGTTGCATGCCATCACACGAGCTGCAGGATTGCAAGAACCGCACAAAGCTACAAAAACACAGCTACTTCTTACTGTAGATTGCTTGACACCGATCCTATACAACTGGGTAGAGGTAATGACAATCAACATGAAGTGTCAACTAACAAAGTGCAAGAAAGGAAAACTGAAGCAGTTTGGCTATGGGTCTATCCTATTATCGTTCATCCTGGAACGAATACCAATCTTTCAATGACAGGAGGTGACAGTTCCGACACCACCAACACAGGAACCACGGATGGCCCGTTGGGTATCTCTGATGCCAAGGTTAGGGGGCGGTCAATAGATGTCCTGGAGACCAGATTTATTTGAGTGGCTCCATCGACAACTGATCATCGTGGAGGATTGGCCCTACTCTGGCACATATTTCAATGATGATGCAAACCTCCCACTCCCAGAAGGAGAGGATTGGGATGAAGTACTTGGTAAGCCTCACTTTTTATTTTTATGAGTATTATGATTTTATTTTTGTTATGCATGTTCTGACATTAAATCCATGTGTTTGCAAATGTTGGCCCAGAGAGACCTGCAGGTATGTCTCCGATAGTGCGGTGAGTTCCTCGCGACTTCAATGTGGCCCCTGAGCGGGGCGAGGAGGAGGAAATCATACGCAACTTGGAGGGAATCTACCGTGGGATCTTAAACTATGCGTGATTTGATGATGTTTCTCGCGCGTACCAGAGACACACTGTAGGGGTGTCAAACCAAGTTCACCTCTTGTTGAGGTGGCTTGTATGGGCAATGACATGCTATCATGAGTGTCATGCCGAGTAGACACCTAGGTTTTATTTTCGCATATTTTTGAGAGACATGATGTCTCAGGATGTAACAGAAACACACATATTTTTTGAACTTATGATGCACACTGATATATATATATATATATACACATCTATTTTCCTATATGTATCTTTTTCATGTGATGATGATTTTACAAATTACACAAATGTATATCTAATACAATGTTAGCCATTGTATCAGTTAATGCATTCATTCATATAGGAATATGTTGATATGTAATGTAATCAAAATGTCTTTCCAGCAGACGAACACGTAAATACAACCTTAAAATGTGAGGGTTTCTCATTGAATAATGTCCATTAAGTTGAAGAACGACAAGCTGTGAGTCTACATTTACAACCAATGAAAAAATTCCGAGGGTAATCGCCTCGGTTAATAGTTCAATAACAACACTATACTCAGTGAAATTGTTTGTAGTTCATTCTAGACAGATACCTTGAAGGTCTATCAACTCACCAACATGATCATAAATCACCTAGGCTGCTGAAGACAGGTTCTGGGTACTACGGGAAGCACCATCCGTGAAATCGACATAAGGGGTAATAGACATTTGCACAATAAGAAATGACACCATAAGCAGGAAAACACTCGCAAAGCACACCAAGACAAAAATGTACAAAAGTTAAAAGAACACCTATGTACACAAAACATGCACGAATGACTCATGCATAATATTTTTTAAGATACAACCCATTTCTGGGCTGATCCAGAGGACAACCTTCGTAATCAATAAGCTCATAGGCCCCATTCCGCAAAACACGCTAAAAAATGTAGGGCCCATTCCACATGGGTTGGAATTTTCCTGCCCCCAGCTTATCATGAGCTTGGTCGTACAGGAGGACGAGGTCTCCTTATACAAAGGAGCGAGGGGAAACCGACTGATCAAAATGAGCTTTGACCCGCTTCTTCTTTGCTTCAATGACCAAAGCAACAAAGCGATGAGTTTCATCCAGCCTTTCTAAGTAGAGAAGGCTCTCTTCTCATAGTGAAGTGTTTGGTAGTAATTCAACAGCCAACTTGAGCAAAGTTATTTCACACTCAATCGAAAGGGTAGCTTCTAGACTGTAAACAAGATGATATGGAGTGAATCTGGTCGTATCGTTAACTGAGGTTTGGTATGCCCAAAGAGCCGAAAATAACATGAGATGCCAATTTTTTTTGTGCATCCCAATCGTACGTTGAAGCATGGTGACAAGAACTTTATTCACGACTTCAACCTGGCCATTGGCCTGAGGATAGTACGATGTTGAGTTGTCATGACGTAGACCCAACTTGGAAGTAAACTCCGCCACCATATAATGCCGAAAATGGGAACCATGATCGGTAACGATGGCTTGAGGGACACCAAACCTATAATGATGTGATTGAATATGAACTGAGTTGTTGTCTTACCGTCAGCTGTAAGTGTAGGCATTGCTTCGGCCCATTTGGTGAAGTAATCAACAACTACGATGATATCAGCATGCCCCCCGTCCGAGTGAGGGTTACACGTCATAAAATCTATGCGCCACTTCACAAAGGGACCAATGGTAATGAAAGAGTGGATATGTGAAGGCGGCGTGCGCATCTTGCGCTGATATATCTATAAATAAGGCATTTACGGACAGCGACAATGCAGTCCTTGAAGATTGTGGGCCAGAAATACCCAACACGAAGAATATTCTGTGCAGTAGCATAACCAGACATGTGACCACCACAAGCGCCACTGTGACAGTCATTCAAGGCTTTCTAAGCCCCCTCGAGAGTCAAACATCGGTGGAGAATGGAATCAACTCCGATGCGATAGAGTGTATCTCCAACTATACAATAAGGTTGTGATTGATGACGGATGTGTCGGTGAGCATCCTTCGTCAACTCAGATTTGAAGGTGGAAGTCTGAAGATATATGATGATATCACCATACCAAGGATCGAGGGTGCTAATAAAAAAAAGCGTATCATCCGGAATGCATTCCTCGGAACCAGACGAAGCAGAGTTAGAGGGGAGGGAGCAGATGAGATTGAAAAATACTAATGATTTCTTTGACTTGGCAGTAGAAAATTCCAAATCGAACTCTTGGAGTTTAACAATCCACTTCGATTACTTGCCCCCCAGCAATTTTCGAGACAATATATAAGTCATAGGGTTGTAGTCAGAAATCACAGTCATTTTATGCAACATGATGTAATGACGAAAATGTTGAACTGCTTGAACCGCAGCCAACGCCAACTTCTCGACATGTGCATATCGTGTTTCAGTATCAAGAAGGTTACGAGATAGATAGTAAATAACATGCTCATCACCGTCATCATTGTATTGTACCAAAACCATGGCAATCGTGCTGAAAGTGGCGGCTAAATAGAAGGAAAAATTGCGATGATAGTTCGGAGGATGCAACAGAGGAGCGTTGACGAGAAACTTCATCGGCGCATCAAAATACTTCTGGGCGATCTCATCCCAAAGGAACGGGACACCCTAATTTATTAATCATGTGAATCCTTTAGCCACTTCGGCATATTTAGGTATAAAATGGTGCAAAAAGTTAGTCTTCCCCTGCAAACTCTACAGCTAATGTAATGAGGATGGAGAGAGCAGATTAATGATAGCCTCAACTTTGAGTGGATCGAGGCGATTCCCGTCCTTGGAAACGATAAACCCTAAGATTCTAGCATGTTGGTGTCCCATAATTTGGTAGATTGGTAAACCAAATGACAGGGTAACACCAGACTTGTCTTTGGAGTCCTAGGACCTAGCCTTCCTAGACTCAGAGAGGGCTCTCTCTATTATGAGAAGGATGTGAACTTTTTCGCTTTGGATGCTTGATTTTAGGCTAGTTGTTAAGTGTAGGATTTTTTGTTTGTTTTGGGTTGGGGTAAGATGATCAAGTAGGATAGGTGGAATGAGAGGTTATCAAATCAATAGGGCTATGGGGCCAGATGAATTCAAGGGTGTCTAAATGATGAAACAAAGTGTATTGCAGGGCCGATTTAGCAAGGTTAATGGATCTTTTAGGTGATGTATGAGGTGTAATGAAAATTAAGTTTGGGAAAAAACTAAGAGGACTTAAACATCTCTAGTCTGAAGCAATAACTCATGAGGTAGGGAAAATCATTAATCTCTATGAACAATACTCAAACTGATAAACATGTAAGATGAACATTCCGGTGAAACATAGAAGCATTAGAACTCCTAAATTTATAAATTCACCTTCAGCTTTTGGGAAAACATATAAGATAAAAAAACAACTCAATATATGGAGAGGAAACTCCTAAATAGCATATATCAAGTTATTGGGAACTCTGAAATAAGTTGGTAAGCATGGGAAAAGGGCAAGATCGAACGAGACCTCTTTTTCTTAACCTAATCAATCAATATTTTATAGAAAAGCTTCAAGATAGGGTTTTGAAAACTTTAAATAAGAAGGGCATACCATGAATCATACTTATAAGCTAGCGTACTAACCATTCATGAAACAAAAACAAGTTTTAGTGGGCCTAAGGAGCAATCAAGAATTCCTTAAGATGACTAAAAGAGGAAAACATCAAGGCTATAACAAACAGGAGGTTTGAGGTGCTTCCATGAGCATATCTCAACCTATACTTTTCTGATCTATAGCTGTTGGGTGTGGAGCCTGATTATCTCGTTTATTTTGTATCACAACGTTGGACCCCTGTACCTTAATGGGGCGGAAACACCACCCGTAATTAAACGCTGCCTGGGGGGTCGAAGGGGGGGCAGCGCCCTCGAAGCTAAAAAAAAAGTAAAATTGCCTTGTAAAAGTATAGTAATTTCTAGTCAATCTGGGCCATTCATTAGGCGGATGATCTGATGATATAAGTTATGTTTATTTTAGGGTTTTTTTCCCTAGAAGGCAACCCCTCACTTTGTATGAGGGTATTGTATTGCAAATGTGTATTGTATGTGTATTCTCAGAGAGAGAAAAAAATAGGGAAACTGTGAGAGAAAACATAGGATATTACAACGGATCTGTTGTAGGTTGTGTCTCTTCATTTTGCTGGATAATAGAAAGGAAGGACTGGTTGTTCGGGGTGGATGTAGCCCAAACTGGGTGAACAACGTATATCTATGTCTCTTTGGTTTTATGTGTTTTTTGTGCTTGTGTTTTCCGCATATTTTATGTGTTTCATTGCTCTGTAATATATATAATTTTCTAACAATTGGTATCAAATCCGAAGGTCTATATCGCTGATAAAATCGCAGGAAAGAATGGTTCCTAGTTCGAGTGGGAGAAATGGTGGAAGATGGTAAGTTTAGGGTCGAGAAATTTAACGGCCAAAACTTCCCATTGTCGAAGATGCAGATGGAATATATCTGTATCAGAAAGATCTGTACCTACCATTGAGCGGAAAAACAAAGAATCCGACGGCTATGACAGACGCAGAATGGGAGATTCTCGATAGAAAGGAACTCGGAACAGTACGGTTGTGCCTCGCGGCATTGGTAGCCATCAATATTTTGAAGGAAACAACAACAGAGGGTTTGATTAAGGTGTTGGAAAAATTATATGAAAAAATCTCGGCCTCAAACAAGGTATTTCTTGTGAAACATTTATTTAATATGAAGATGTCGGAAGGTGGATCTATTGCAGATCATTTAAATTATTTTAATACAGTTACTAGTCAGTTAAGTTCTGTAGGGGTAAAATTTGATGATGAAGTTAGGGATTTTTTATTTCTGTGCTCATTGCCAGAAAGCTAGAATGGTTTAGTTATGGCCATTAGTAACTCTGTCTCTGGATCTAGTACTTTAAAGTTTGATGATGTTGTCAGTGCTATCCTTAGCAAGGAAATGCGGTGGAAAAGACCAGGTGAGACATCGGGTAATGTTTTGAGTGCAGAGTCTAGGGGAAGAATAATGGAAATGGAAAAGAGCTTAGGATATTGCAATAAATCAAGGAAAGGAAGATCCAAGTCCAGGTCGGGGATAGTGTGCTGGAAATGTGGAAAGAAAGAACACCTGAAGAAAGACTGTAGATCTCAGAAGGGAAAAGAAGGAGACGCACAGCAAGAAAACAATCATGAAGAAAATGTGACAGGTGATGTGTTACAAGATGCTTTAATTCTTTCTTTAAAAAATGTTACTGATTCCTGGGTAGTAGATTCAGGGGCATCTTTCCATGCCACACCTGATAAGAAATATTTTCATGACTATGTTCAAGGAGATTTGGGACAAGTTTGTTTGGGTGATGATAAACCCTGTAAAATTGTTGGAATGGGTAAAGTTATTGTAAAAAAACAAAATGGAAACCAATGGCTATTAAAGGATGTAAGGCATGTTCCAGATCTGAAGAAAAATCTGATTTCAACAGGGTAGTTAGGCGGTGAAGGTTTTGTGACAACTTTCACAGATAAAACTTGGAAGGTCACCAAAGGAGCCCTAGTAATAGAAAAAGGTGAAAAGGTTGGTACATTGTATTTATGCAATGGTATTTCGAACTCTGTTAATGCTTTAACTTCCAAATGAGTAGATGCAACATTATGGAATCATAGGCTTGAACACATGAGTGAGAAGGGGATGAAGATTCTTCACTCAAGAAATTTGTTGCCGGGTTTGAAAAATGTTGATTTGGATTTATGTGAGAATTGCATTTATGGAAAGCAGAAGAGAGTCATATTTCTCAAAGTTGGGAAAGAAAAGAAGAGCGAAAAAATAGAGCTTGTGCATACAGATGTATGGGGACCTACTCAGGTATCATCTCTTGGCAGCTCTCGTTATTATGTTACTTTTATTGATGATGCAACTAGAAAAACTTGGATTTGTTGTATTCAAAATAAATCTTATGTATTTGATACTTTCAAGAAATGGAAAGATTTGGTTGAGATTGAGACAGGAAAGAAGTTGAAGTGTCTCAGATCAGACAATGGAGGTGAATATTGCAGCAAAGAGTTTGATAGGTACTGTTCAGAAAATGGAATATGTAGAGAGAAGACAGTTCCAAGAACACCACAAGAAAATGGTGTGTCAGAAAGGATGAACAGAACAATCATGGAGCGTGCAAGGTGCATGAGATTGCATGTAGGATTGCCTTTACAATTTTGGGCAGATGTTGTAGATACTGTTGTTTATCTAATAAACAGAGGGCCTTCAAGTTCCTTAGATGGTGGTATTCCAGAGGAAGCATGGACAGGTAAAAAGGTAAACTACGCTTTTTTTAAAACCGTTTGGTTGTGAGGCCTTTGTCCATATTAATAAAGAAAACAGAACAAATCTTGAGGCAAAATCAAAGAAATGTACCTTTATTGGATATGGTGTTAATGATTTTGGTTATTTCTTATATGATTATGAAAATCACAAGATCATTAGGAGCAGAGATGAAATATTCAATGAAAAGGTCTTGTATAAGAATCAGTTGTAGGAAAATAAACAGGAAAAATAAAACAAAGAATACACAGTTTTTGATGAGATCACAGAAAAAGTAAAGGTGCCTGAAAATAACAATAATCAATAGCCACAGAAATAGCAGCCACCACAACAACAACAGGCACCTCAAACACCTGAAAGTGGTGTTAGAAGATCTATCAGGGTAAGTAGACCCCCTGAACGATACTCTCCTTCATTATATTATTTATTGTTGACTGATTCTGGTGAACCTGAATGTTATGAAGAAGCAATGCAGGTTGAAAGAAAGAAGAAGTGGGAGCTAGCCATGGAAGAAGAGATGGACTCCTTAATGCATAACCAGACTTGGGACTTAGTTAAGTTGCCTGCAGGTAAAACTACATTGTAGAATAAATGGGTTTACAGGCTGAAGGAAGAATATGGAGGAAAACATAGGTACAAAGCTAGACTTGTGGTGAAAGAGTTTGCACAAAAGAAGGGTATTGATTTTGATGAAATATTTTCTCCTGTTGTTAATATGACTTAAATCAGAACTATTTTAAGTATTGTAGCAGCGGAAGGTTTACATCTTGAATAGTTAGATTTAAAGACAACATTTCTCCATGGCGATTTGGAGGAGAGATCTATATGGAGCAACCAGAAGGATATGAGGTCAAAGGGAAAGAAAAATTAGTATGTATGTTAAAGAAGAGCTTGTATGGGTTAAAACATGCTCCAAGGCAATGGTATCTAAAATTTGACAAGTTCATGTCTGAACAAGGTTATACTAGATGTCACTCTGATCATTGTGTTTACCTGAAAAAGAAAAATGATGGAAACTATATTATATGACATGCTTGTTGCAGAGTCTAACATGCAGGAAATAAATGTGCTCAAAATAAAATTGGGAAATTCATTTGCAATGAAGGATTTGGGAGCTGCAAAACAAATCCTTGGTACGAGAATAACTAGAGAGGGGAAAAATCGCAAATTAACACTATCTCAGAATGAGTACATACAAAAGGTGTTGAAAATATTTAATATGTAGAACGCAAAACCAGTTAGTACACCTTTTTCTATCCATTTCAAACTTAGTAAGGAGATGTGCCCCAAGACCCAAGAAGAAATGGACTATATGTCGAAAGTTCCATATGCATCAACAGCTGGAAGCTTAATGTATGCAATGGTTTACACAAGGCCTGATATTTCACATGCAGTGGGAGTTGTAAGCAAGTACATGAACAATCCAGGAAAAGAACATTGGATGGCAGTAAAATGGATTCTCAGATATTTGAGAGGTACCACAAATCAAGCGTTATGATTTGGTGGTTCAAACATTGCTCTACAGGGATATGTTGATGCAGATATGGCAGGTGACAGAGATAACAGGAGGAGCACTACATGATATGTATTTACTGTAGGTGGAACAGCTGTCAGTTGGGTTTCAAAAATCCAAAGTGTTGTTGCACTTTCAACAACAGAAGCAGAGTATGTTGCTGCTATAGAAGCTAGTAAAGAAATGATTTGGTTACAAAGGTTTATGGATGAAATGGGTAAGAAGAATGATATGGACATGTTATATAGTGATAGCCAAAGTGCATTTCATCTTGCAAAGAACTCAGCATTTCATTCCAGGACTAAACACATACAGCTCAAGTACCATTTCATACGGTCAGTATTGGAAGATGGACAGTTGAAGCTGGAAAAGATACACACTAGCCAAAATCCTGCAGATATGCTAATAAAAGTTGTAACCAGGGAGAAACTAAGATTATGCTCAGTTTCAATTGGTCTTCAAGGATGACGATGAAGATGAGAAACAACCAGGTCCAAAGAGGAGTCATTGTCTAGCAAATGAAGCAGCGGTAGAGTTGCTACAATCAGTCTCCAAGTGGGAGATTGTTGGGTGTGGAGCTTGATTATCTTGTTTATTTTGTATCACAGCGTTGGACCCCTGTACCTTAATGGGGTGACAACGCCACCCGTAATTAAATGCTTTCTGGGGGGTCCAGGGGGGGCAGCTGCGACTTTATGGAGCCCCCCCTGGCAGGGGGTTTCGGGGCCAGCGCCCCTGAAGCTAAAAACAGATGTAAAATTGCCCTGTAAAAGTATAGTAATTTCTAGTCAATGTGGGCCGTTCATTAGGCAGGTGATTTGACGGTAGAAGTTATGTTTAGTTTAGGGTTTTTTTCCCTAGAAGGAAACCCCTCACTTTGTATGAGGGTATTTTATTACGGTTGTGTATTGTATGTGTATTATTAGAGACAGAAACAGATAGGGAGACTGTGAGAGAGAACAGAGGATATTACAGCAAATCTGCTGTAGGTTGTGTCTCTTCATTTTTCTAGATAATATAATGAAAGGAATGGATATTCGAGGTGGACGTAGCCCAAACTAGGTGAACCACGTATATTTGTGTCTCTCTGGTTTTATGTGTTTTATCTGCTTGTGTTTTCCGCATATTTTATGTGTTTCATTTCTCTATAATATCTATAATTTTATAACAATAGCAACCAAGAAGAATGAAATAGAAATGAGGACAAGAAACATTAACAAGTTAATAAAACATCACCATTCACCAATCTATGGAATCCTGCAAACATGCTTCTCCATCATCAAGTCAAACAAGCCATTCATTCACTTCATAAAACCAATTTCTTCTCCAAGCTCATAAAACCATGTATTTCTCTTAAAAACGTCAATTCCCAATATTTTACAATGAATCCTCATGCCTTATATAAAAAACAAGGAAGAGGAGAGCCAAAGAGAGTATCTAGAAGCCTATTGGCCAAAAAGAAATATCCTAAGTTGTCCTTGAGGCTTTGCAAAGCCCAAGGCACAAAAATATCTAACAAATATCTTTTCTGACTATAAATGGAAATTAAATTGAATTTTAGGCCTGACATGCCTTTGAAAACTTGCTAAATGCACATTATATCCAATCACCCATAGGAGTGCAGCACACTGTGTCAAAAATTTGAAAACTTGCAAGGAGCGCAGCACAGAAATAGGCCTTTTTGCAATAGTGTTTTGGAGGCCTTCCCGATGTCGGAAAAGGCTCCGAGATGGCTCGTTGGAAAGCCCTTGAAGTAAAATTTACAGATATACCTTTATTTTTTCAATATGACCTCTGAACGTTTCCCAAAATGTGGAAAAATACAAGACTTCTAGGAGCGCAACACATGCTCAGAAAAGTGGGCAGAAAGGTGAAAAAATGAGTTTTTTTGACCCTTTTGGGGGATCAAAACAGCTCCAATTGATCTAAAAATTGGTGAGCATACTCCTATAATTATGGGGAATCAAAAAAATTCAGCCTCTCCTCCTGAAGATGCCCTGGGAAAAAGCGCAGCACAAGGTGTGATGCGCTCCTAGCCTCAAAATGTGCAAAAAACAAAAACTTGTTCAATTTATCCCAAATTTGGTAGGTAGGTGTCTCATGGGTCCTTGGAGACCTGTAGAGAATATTGGGCCAAAATAATAAGCCTAGCTTGGTATTTTTCATCTTTTGGTGGTGGGCCCTCATTTTGGGCAGTTTTGAATTTTTTCCTTGCAAAGTGGTTTCTTCGTTTCATAGTGCTCAGTCATTCTCCTTTGCAATGTAAGAGGTGCCTTGATCATTGCTTGGTACATTTTTGTCTTCATGAATGTCCTCTTATTCATAATTTGACACATTGTTTCTATTGTCAAATTCATCCCTTGTACCACTGCTTGCACTCTTTATGGGGTCACTGTCTTGGGCACTCTCATTAGTCTTTCCCTTACTGTGATGGTCATTTTCTTCTTCATTAGGTGAGTTTTCTTGGCTGATTTCTTCTTCAATGTCCTAATCATTATTTGGCCCATTGTTATCATTGTTTTTCTCACTGAAATCACTTTCAAACTCTGTTTCTTGGTTGCTTTTTCCATCTTTGTCACTGTCTTCTTTGTCCTCTTCAATGTTTTTCATATGCCTCCCCTCTAATTTCCTTTGTCTTTTCAGTGTCACCTTTTGTTTTTTCAATGCTAGAAGTGTCTTCATTATTGCTTGGTACATCTTTGTCTTCATGAATGTCTTCTTATTCATCATTTGACCCATTGTTTTCACTGTCTTGCCTATGGTCTTTACTTTTAATTTCAACCTCTATTTCATAACTTGTATCATTTGCACTTTTTCTATGTTCACTGCCTTCAGAATTTGTCCCTTCACCATTATGCATAATGTTCTTTTGGCTGAGTTCTTCTTCACTATTTGGTCCATTATTTACTCCTTTTCCTTGACTGTCACTAGTTTGTTGACCGTCATTAGTTTGTTGACTGTCTCTAGGATCATTGTTTTCATCTTTGTTTTCTTCTTCATCGATACTTTCTTCTTGGTCACTGCCTTCATTAATTTCTTCTTGGCCATCACTGCTTTCTCTATACCAACTTTCAATTTCCTTTGTGACCTTACCTTTTAGAAAAACATGAACATGTATGAAAAGTTTAAAATACCTCTTCAAAAGGCCTCCACAGTAGAAAAACTAGCTCAAAAATCTTGTGGGAATAGCCGCGTCAAACCTGAACTTGAAATCATGCAGAGGCTGCAAAATAGTGGTAGGAGTGCAGCATAACTCCGTTGGGAGGCTCGGGTCACCTTCTGCATTAAACACCGTGGCAGAAGCGCAGCACCACTGCTTCCGGGTGGCTCGGGTCACCGTCTGCGTCAAACACCGTGGCAGGAGCGCAGCACCACTGCTTCCGGGTGGCTCGGGTCACTGTCTGTGTTAAACACCATGGCAGGAGCATAGCACCACTACTTCCGGGCAACTCGGGTTGCCGTCTGAACGGATAAACGTGCAGGGGCTGCACGGGCCTTCATGCCTTTCCTATTGAATGTCAGGAAAAATTGCAGGAGCGCAAAACCACTCTTTAGGCGCGCAACCAATAGTGGAATTTTACACAGGGAGATGCTACAGGCGTGCTGCGCGATTGTACAGGAGTGCAGCGCTTGAAAATTTTTTCCCGAGGACTCTGGTGAAAAATTTGAAAACCCTCACTATGTGTGTAAATGATAAAAGGAGCGGGGAGATGTTGTTTTGTAGTGGTTTTATACCTTTTTTGAAAAATTAGAAATACAAACCACTTATTTAAGGTTTCTTTGAACTCCTTTCCTTTTGCCAATACGTTTTTTGGAGCTGGCACCCTTTTTCATAAACTTTGGCAGACTTGGTGATTGTGCTTGTTTTTTTCATCTTCCACATTTTGAACCTAGACATCTACCTTTGTCTATTGATGGATGTTTTCTCTATTCATGAGACCTGTTTCCTCCATGTCCTTTTCATCTTTTTCAATCCTAGGAGTTGTTTTTAAATGTCTTCTGAAAACCTTTTGATCATTGTCTCTTTTGAACTTGGATAGTTTACTTGATCAATGGTGACCCATGCTGGTTATAGTTTCTTTCCTTGGAAATTTCTAACCATGTTTGTCCTTTTTAGCCACTAGAATATGTGTCTAACTGTTCTTTAGAGAAAATAGACCTTCGAACTGAGATTTCTTGTCTCTTGTTGTTGATACTCTTCATCATCTTTCTGCCTTTGGTGTGGTGGAGTATTGACCATTATGTCTGCCTTTCTTGGTCTTCTTTAAAACCTTTGATTTTACCTTTTGCTAAAGTGGAGTTAGTGCTTGTCTGCCAAACCTTAGAAGGTAGTTTGAAAACCCTTGAAACCATCTGTTGTGATGAAGGAGGTTTATTTGTCACTATTTTGACCTTCTTTTTCCATCTTCCCAAACTTCTGAGTTTTTAGGGATGTTTAGAAAAAAAACAAACAGGGTTGTCTTCTAAGTTCTCAAAGAAACACTTATTAAACTCATCACTCATGTATAAAAAGCCTTCAATGATCATTTTGAGGGTTGAGGTTTTATTTTGCCTTGTAACCCTAGTATTTCTCTATTTCTTGTTCAAAACAGTCATAAACCCTGATTTGCATCAAACGCATACCTTTCTGCTTTCTTCTTGGTTGTGAGTGGTTTTCTTGTGATGGTGCTAATACATCCTTTTTGTGATTTTTGCATAGATATATCACTGGAAAGTCACCTGTTGTGCTAAAAATCTATAACTCCACTAATAAAATTTGTAATTTTGGCCTTATCTGATTGGTTTCAAGTGCCTAGCCCAGGAGTGCAGCGCCATGTGTAATTTATATGGGAAAACCTTTCCAGGAGCGCAGCGCAGAAATAGGCCTTTTTTCAGTAGTGTTTTGGAGGCCTTCCCGATGTCAGAATTTCACCCATGATAGCTCGTTGGAAATAGGGACCTGTCTAATTTCCAAATATACCATTTTTGTATTCATTGAAGTTTATTTACCTTGTCAAAAGTTTATTTTTCCATGACTGGTAAAAAAGTGCTGGGTGATGGTGTAGAAAAGCAGAGTGCTGGTGCAGACAAATTTTGGAGGCCTTACACAATTCAAAATTGAGCTAATGATAGCTCATTGGAAATATCTTCAAGTATATTTATCTTTTAACCCATAAATAAAGTCATTTGGACACTTCAGCTGTGAGAAAACTGATTTTCCCAAGGTCACTCCAGCAGTGCAGAAATTCTCCCGTGACACCTGTATTTTTGACATTTCTCCCAAACCATGATACCTGTGTAAAAACGGAATGAGGTTTTTATTATTTTCCTCATGATGGAAAAAAACCTCTCTCAATTTTTCCAAAATCATCTCTTTTTGGAAATAACCATATTTTTAAGAAAAATTGGCCCTAGGTGTGGCAAATGACTTGGCCCTTGGAATGAATTCTTGGAAAATTATGGAGGCATGTTTATAAGTTGGAATGGCTTCATGATTGATGATATGACCTACCATATGGATATTATTCTCTTATGCCTCTTTTCCATAGAAAACCCTAGCTTAGTTGGAAGAGGAAATCAGGGTTTGGTGTAGGGGATTTAGGACTACCTTGTAGAGGGAATTGAATGAAGGCGTTAAGGATTGTATAAATTCTTTGGAAAATTATGGGTGATAGGGATAGATGTTAGGGAGGAGGGGAAAGTTTAATTTCAAGGATTGAGTGAGGGGAAGGGGTCCAAAATGGAAAAACACAGGCCTAGTCTTGAAAAGTGTCAAACTGTGGCAATAGTCTAGGTTTTGTAGAAAAATGATAAGTTTGAGGGATAAGAGTGATGGGAAGTGCTTATGAAGGTATATTAAGGATAGGAGGAGTTGTAAGAGCATCAGGATACAATACTTGTTTATGTTTTAACCATAGACGTCATGAAACCAAGAAAAAATTCCCTAAAAAACCCTAGTTGGATAATGGAGTCATAGGCAAGGGAAAAACAGAGTAATGAGATTTATGGGTGTGAAAATGGGACATAGATGAGAGGCATGATTCCATGAGGGATATTCCATGAGTGATAGGCTTACTATGACATGATATAGTAGTAGAACAGTGAAAAATTTATCCTAAGGATAATGAAGGCAGTGAGATTTCTAGAACTCACAAGATTCATGAATTTGGTTTCTAGAAATATAGGATAGACATTTAGTCATCTAAAAAGGAAAATGACTAACATACCAGAATCGACGCAGAAGACACACTTATGTGGATTCAACTAGATGTTATTGCATCGACAGCGACGAAAAATCTGACGGAGATGGTCAGGGTGGTCCTTACATTTAGCTGAATGAGCTGGAAGATCATCTAGATAAGGCTGAAAAATGTGCTTAATATCGTGAAAATAATATGACATTGCTCACTAAAATGTAGCCCTAGCATTTTTCAAGCCGAAAGGGAGATTTTTGTACTCAAAAAATCTCACGTCCAGCACAGTCATCAATGATTTGATCAATAAATGGAGTAGGATAATTATCCTTAGGGCAGGCACGATTGATGTCGCGATAATAAACACAGACATGAATGATACCCTGCTTCTTATCTATATGAACAATGTTGTACACCCATTCTGTCAAGGGAATCAGATAGATAAAACCAGCTTTGAGAAGTTTTTCAACTTCACCCTTAATGGCGTCATCCTTTCTAGGGTGCACCGGACGAAGACGCTGGCGAACAGGCTTCGCACTAGGGTAGGTAGGAATCTCATGCACCACTATACTGGGATCGATGTCAGGCATCTCTTCATAAGACCATGCAAAGACGTTGTGGAACTCGTGGAAAAGGCTAGTATAAACCTGAACTTCATCTGAAGAACAGGTGACCCCAATATGGATGTTCTCGATAATTCTCGGTTTTATGGAAATTTCAATAGGCATCGTTTGCGTGATATTACTCAAGTTACCCTTTGTAAAAAATTCATGTATCAGGATAGGCGTTTGAAGAGGAGGAGAAGGAACCTAAGAATCAAACCTCTCAAGACACATAGACATGGCCCCAAGGCCAGGCATGAACGAGGAATGATGATGACTATTGTCCCATGGAGGATCCTCGAGAGACATAGTTTCCATGATGGCTTCATCGGAGGGAAATATCTCTTCCAAGGGATCGGGCGAATCCAAATCGCCGAGCCAAGGGGATTGAGAATAAGTGTCAAGAGACATGCCCAAAGGAGCATGATCAAGAGGCGGAGGTTCCGAAGCTGAAATAAGTTCACAATAGTCAATCTCGATCAGACTTAATGACATTGAATCTCCAAAGAAAATGATCTATTTAAGCGAAGGGATGATCCACGCATCGTCAAACCGAGAGATCATGTTGATCTTAATAGTATTGGGTGGAGGAATAGGAAAAATACCCATGAGGGCAGGATGTTTGAAGAGACCCGACCCTACACTCTCGTAGGGAGTAGGAATTTGATCCACGTATGAACGTTGTTCTCGGAAGAAGAAGTGAAGAACGACAACTGATAAATAGTGACAATCTTTCCCTCATGTGGAAATTTCAAAACATGAAAGAGAGTGGATGGAACACACAACATGGCGTGAGTCCAACTGCGACCGAGGAGAAGATTGTAATTAATCTTGGCATCAACTACTTCAACCTTGACATTGACCGTCTTTCCTTCTAGAGTAATCGGTAAACTAGCGAGAACACCAAGAGGTTTAGATTCCCTTCCATCAAATTCTTCTAGAGAATTTGGCGATGAATTCAAAGTTGGAGAACCAATGGCTTTCCAGCAGGCAGATGACATGATGCACGTAGACGCATGCTTGTCCACAACCACTTGATGGATATTCAGTCCATTAATGCCAACTTGTATAATGGGCGCAAGTTGGTGCGGGAGACTTGGGACGAAATTCTCCAAGTTGAAACCGATAAGGCTCGAATCAGCAGGATCAACCCCACCGATTGTAGATAAAAAAGCCTTCCATTGAGATGGACAACTCTGAAGTACTTCCAATGCAGACATTGTTGATGGTGCCTGAGCCAAATCCTCAACAATACTATAATGTTGAGCAGCATGGGCGTTGAGATAATAAGAAGACTTATGGAGTACACCTTTGGAAGGTGGCCGAACAACAGGCTCAGTACTGGGCCTTTCAATCTGAAGAGGGTCAGAAGAAGGCAGAGGAGGACGACCATCAGTGATCTCTTTCCCTGCTACATGACACGATTCGATATAATATTTCAACCGGGTAGTGATAGAAACATATGCAGAACCGTTCATCATCAAGACCTGAGAGCCAAATGGGGCAGAGGACTGAGGTTTCTCTACCATCTAGGTCTACTGTGATGGAAAAGGTTCTTTGAGAATAGCCATAGTTCCTTGGGTGCCTTTGAGAAATCTACTCACTTTGGCCCATCGAGGACAGTCCTTAGTGTAGTGCTCTTCGTTACAAATCAGGAAAGGATACTTCGGCTTACGCTGTGAACCATCATCAGCACGAGATTTTTGAGAATCCTATTTCAAGGTATCATCTTTGACCTTAACTTTACCCTTATTTTTTCCATTGGAAGTTTTATTCGCTGGATTGGCCTGAATGGCATTGACTTCCGCGGTTTTACCAGAATTAGGGGTAGGCTGAGAAGAAGTATCATTGGAAGGATTAGATTTTTGCTTCCCAGGGTTCGAAGGAGAAGACTTCCGAGAAGTATGAGACACAGAACCGATGATACCATCGACAGATGGCGTCATCGGTGCTTTGGAAGTTCCGGGTCGAGGAGTATCAGGCAAGATATCATACAACGTGTCAGACCGAGAGTACACAAGATCAAGGTACTGGGCACGAGAAATGGCATGTTCTTCGATTACACATGCCCCCATAGCAATGTATTTAGTGATTTGATTGACAAATGAGGTAGTGAACCAATCAGTCAGAAGTTGATCAGGAATGTCAAACTTTATCAAGCGACGACAGTGCCTCCATTCATGAATATGAGCTAAGATATGAGTAGCTCGATCTTGTTTCAAGGATGTGAGGAGGTGTGTCCCGATCTCATACTGAACCGGTAACTGAAAATGTGTAAGAAACGCCATGGCTAAAGATTTGAAATCTTGAAAGATGCCACGAGATAATTCAATGTACCACTTTGCAGCGGCACTAGTAAGAGTCCGTTGGAAAAGACGAATTCAGATGGAATCGTCAACCCAAGAGTTAGAGGAACACCAAGTATGGTATGTCATAACGTGTGCTTGGGGGTCTTCTTCGGAATTGTGCTCAAACTTAGGACAATCGCCAGGAATTTTGGTTGGAACTGGAGGCCAATACAGATTATGGATAATTGGATCATTTGTCAATTTTACACATCAGGCAGTTCCAACGTAGCGAGAAACGACAATTGAGGATTAAAAGGCATTTGAGGTTGTTGATAAGGACCAGTGTTAACATTCCACCCAGACTGGGAGAAATTATTCCCCCATATGTTTTGTCCTGGAGGATTCCATCCATAGGGGTTATAAGATGGATAGTTCTGCCCATATTGGGGTTGAGGACCAGGATATTGATTCTGAGCATACCATTGAGGTCATTTCTGAGCAATATATGGTTTTTGCTGCAGAATGTAAGCATTTCCTTGAGGTGGATTATACACCATATAGGATTGATTTTGAGGGTAATAAGTGAAACCTTGGGGTGCACTATATAAAGCCTAATATTGACCTTGAGGAGGGTAAGTAGCGCCTTGAGGTTGAGTAGGTGGTACCTGCTAAGTAGGTTCAACGGGCTACTGAGCTGGTTGAACAAGTTGAATCGGCTGTTGATCAGGTTGAACTGGTTGAACTGGCTGCTGAGTGAGTTGAGCAGGTTGAATCGGCTGCTGAGGCTGGGCAGGCTGTCCCTGCGGAGCAGGTTGGCCTAGATACTGAGGGCCGCCGGGTTGCCCTTGTGGAAGAGGTTGGCTCGATGGTTGCGATGGACCAGGTTGTCCTTGATAACCAGGTTGACTCGGAGTAGGACCGTAGGGTTGTCCTTACTGTACAAAAGCTTGGCCTTGTGGAACGTAAGGTTATTGCTGCTGCACAAAAGGTTGTCCCTGTGGTGGGTACATTTTCCCCCCAGGAACATAAGACGCTCCTGGTTGAAATTGAGGTTAACCGGAAGGACCGTAGCGTTGTTGGACTGAAGGTTGACCATGTAAGGGTTGTCCTTGCGGAAAGTAAGGTTTTCCCTACTGGATCAAAGGTTTTTCCTGTAAGGGTTGTCCTTGTAGACCTGAGGTTTGTCCCTTTATCAATGGCCCTTCATGAGGAACGGTCCAATAGGGATCATCCAGAGGTAGATAAATAGCCTGATTAGGATCAATTGGAGACAAATAAACGGGGTTACCGTAGACATCATAGTGATGGGGAGGATTGACAGGAGCTTAGGGCTGCTAAGAACCCTGATAGTTCTATTGGTGAACAGCCAACAAATACTCATCGAAAGTAAGGCCGCTAGGGATAGAAGTAGAAACCGTATCCGTACGAGAAGCAGGTGTGGTTTCCATAGTGCGATCTTGTGATCTACTCTCGGTGGGTCTGACAGGCCACGTGGGATTAAGAAAGATCGATTTGCAAGTGTGAAAAGATCCTGAAAACTTATTCGTAACAACCGGTGCAGATGAAGCCACACAAATGGTGGTTGGACCGGGACAGATGTAATAGTGACCGAAGAGCTAGGTGTCGAAGGTGAAATTCCTAATGAAGGAAGGAACAAACTCCTTGGAGGAGTCGAGGTACTGGATTGTCCTATGGCTGCAACACCAAAAATAATCTGACTCAAAGTCAGATAACTCGGTGGAAGTGACACTGATTGAGGAGAAGGTTGACTAGAAACACACTGGAGATCTTCTGGGAAAAGCTGATATTCCCCTGTAGAAATAGGCATTTATTCACTGCTGACAGGACTTGAAGAATCCATGTCTGACGAAGCCGTAATATCGTCGAAAAGATGACGAGGAATGGGAGGTAAAGCAATGGATAAAAATGGTGATCCCGAAGTAAGACGAGGGAATTATTCCTCGTTCCAAAAACCAGACCAAGCACCCTGAGGTGGCCAATTTAACTCAACCGACTATTTAGGAGGAGATCAGGTAGTAAGAGGCAAGATAGTCGGGAGAATAGGATGTGAAAACTTAGCAGACCTAGTGGACTGAGGGGTTTCAAAAGAAACGTCAGGAAAAGAACTACCACTAGGAGGTAGTGAAGAAGACGACGAAACTAATAGTTTCACCACTGTGACAATATTTCAACCCAGGAAGGAAAAAGAGATAGCCAATTCAAGGATTCAAGATTAAACTCTAAGGAATTACAAAAACAAGCCAAGTAGAAAACTTTTAACGGGCATGTGATCGTGGGTAATTAATTTTACAACATTGAAATGGAACTTTGTTGTTTCATGTTTTAAGAGTCGAGAAACAGACAAAAGATGGCTCTAGTCACTTTCAATTTTAAATGAGCATGAAATGACAAGTGCTTGATGATCTCTTCTCTTTTTAAAGAGTCACGAAAAGATCGAAATGACTACTCAGGTAATCTAAGCAAGAGGGTATACCAAGTTTTCGTGAACTTCCATATACACCTTGGCGATCAAATGAAAGAAAAATGAGCAAGGACTTAACATACGTGCAGGTAGTCTCCTCGAATGTTGTGTTCGGTGTATCACAGTTACAGGGCGGCAGACTTGGCTTCCTATGGATAAAGGATTTGAACCTATGAGGGTCTCCCTTTATATACGCAACGGTACGGGGAGCACAAGTCTGTATTAGTGCTGTCTAAAGCCAGGTGGCAAACGACAGCTACTAGGTTTAACGACTCTGGAACACGTCACTAGCCTAGACCTCTAAAAATGTTTGCGTTAGGTTCCAATGCTTCCTTAGATTGATTGAATTAATTTTAAAGTTGATCTTGAATTAATGTTTCAGTTTCAAGGCCCTACCGAATTGGATCTCAAATTTCCTAAATGCATGCTATATGCAAAAGAACACCATTTTCTGTTCGATGAATGCTAATTAAGAGAAGGATAGAGATCTTTCAAAAAGTAGAAAACAATTAAATCAGACGAATAAGTCCACTAATGCATCTAATACAACCAAACAAAAAAAGAAAAACTCTTTCTTAGTTAATCAAGCGCTAGTTATGCAAAATAACTTTCATTTCTGATGCAAACGAAAGAATGCAATTTTTTGGTTTTTGAATGAATGAAGCGCACAATGCACTGATTACATTAAAAATCAAAGAGAACACTAGTTTTTAGCACTGTGAATGTAAATATCTGAAATCAAAAATCAATACAGACATAAAAATGCACTCAAACCGATGATGCAGTCTTTCAAACAAATAGAAATCTTTCAAAATGACCCAAACGAGCAATGTGATCTATGCTCGAAGTGACAAACTGGAGAGTCAAACAAAAATGAAAGTAATCATTCAACAAACCAAAACACAAATGATCAATAAAGGCTAACTCAATTGATCAGGGAATTGAACTAACAACAATCACAAAGACTTGAACTTCAATAAGAAGGCTCAGCGAGCGAAAGACACCTATAAAACCTAGGGCTACGAACTGCACCGATGAGAGAATGAACAAATAGTTGAGAAGATCAAGCCTACATCAGTCAAAAAAATTCCAAAAGACCAATTCCAAATCAAAGAAACAACCCAGAGTCAAGAAAAACTGACCAAAACTCAACAAGAAGGTCAAACCATATCCTACAGGATTTGGCATGACTGTGAGGCGATAATCCGCACCAAACAAGGGTTGGTGCTACTGAAAAAAAATAAACAAGCGCCAATTGGCACAACTGTACAAAGCAAACCCGCGCCAAGTCGGATAACTATGGGAAAAGGAAAAACCCAGTGAGCAGAGGTCAATCTTGACACTCTGGAGCCGAACAGGAGGATTCCAAACAGTCAAGCAAGCCAAAAAAGATAGACAAGCAATCAAACGACCGAAGTCGACTCGACAAGACAAATTCCCAATGAGAAACGAGACGAAAAACTCACACCGATCCCAAGTGGATTTGCCAACTTGTTGGAAATTTAAATCCTCTCTGCGGACAAAGACGATCCCTCTAGCCCTAGAGTGGGTCTAGCAATAAGGGAACAAGCTAATGTGTAGGTTCCTAGTTAACAAATAAAATAGGTTTGGATAGATTGTCCAACCTAGAGTCTAACGTAATTGTCGCAACTGTAGTAGTGGTGGCCACTTGATCTCTGTCCTGACAGGTCACGGTCCTTCAACAATGGTACTCAGATCCCTGCACAAAGATCAAATACAACAACAACACACAAGACAATAATTGCATTCGTAACTATCTAATCAGTCAAGGAAGATTAAACACATTGTGTAAAATAAACCATATTAACACAAGATGGGAACCAGACAATAGTTATGTATATATAAATAGAAGAAAGAGATTACAACCGGAGCCCTGACGTCGCAGCCTCCTTCAGCGGGTTTATTCGAAGCATGTCTCGAAGGATCGTCGGGGAATTGAGATGAGGCGAGAACACAAGCCTAAGCTCTCTCTCGACAAAGGTCTCTTTCTCTGTTCTATCTCCCTAGCAAAATGTTCAACAATTCTCTTCAGCCATTCAACTATAATTGTTCAGCTAGTGCATCAATGGGAGATAGCTTTATTTATAAAGGGAGAGGAGGAGGTTGGGATCCCTACAATGGTGGAAGGGAGGACTTATCCTTTGGGAGGTTTCCCCAAAAGGTGGAAACAAGAGGCCAAAGGAGGGTGATCGTGGTTATTCAGTCGAACCACCCAGGGTGACTCGCCCACGAAGTTTTTAGCATGGAAAATTCAACTCTATATTTAAAAAAAATTCCAAAAAATCTTGGCGCAGGTAGCTGACTGGGACAAAGCGCCAATGGGTGCAGGGCCCAGTGTTAATATTCCTCATTGGCACGAGGGAATAATAGTCTACTCAAGGAATTTTCAGCATAAGGAATGTTGTCCTCATGGAAAGGGATGCAATGATGGTCTTTGCAAGGCATGACACTTCTTATTAGTCACATAAATGGTCCTCCAATATGTGAGATGGGGATTGCAGGGACAGTGACAAAATTTTGTGTAACACTAGCCTCCATGAAGACTACATTGTCTCTCCATGTTCTCCACCATATATGTATTTAATTCCCACTTTCTCCATCATGTGTGCATTATATGCACAACTTCCTCCACTAACTCATCATTAGTCCTCTATGATCTTACTTTGAATGCACCATGATCTCATTTGACTTCCTCCATGATCTCCATGATCTATCATTAATGTGGCATGATCTCCACTCTTCCTTCATTTATGAAGTTTCCCCACTACTCCATAATGAAGATCTAGCTCTAAAATATCCACATACACACATCAAAAGTGTATTTTATTCATCTATGGGGTTTGTGGGTGTTGTTATCACTCTGCCATATTCCCAAGGTTGAATAAGGAATCCAAACAAAGTTAACCATAGACCAACCATTTAACTTGGTATCTAGCCCTACCAAGTTGGAAAGGGCTCTCTCCACAAAACACAACCAAGAGGGGATGAATTACGGTTTCACGCTAGGTGTGAGTTCAGGGGTTTTGATAATTGATTTTGGTCGAGTTGCTGGATGAAAGTATGGTCAAGGGAGTTAGGTCAGGGAAAATGAAATAGGGTTGCAGAGATTCAATGGGAAAAGGTAGGCATAAGGTTTAACACTTTAAGATGATTGTGATGAGATGGTTTTAAGACCAATGAGAAGCTAGGAAGAGCATGGGAGATGTATTCTTCCTAAATAGAGGAAAATGGACAAATTATGATAACTTTCTTGGAAGAGAGCATGAGAAAGCATGTATTTTGCCTATCAACTTGAAAGAGATCATACTATAAATATTTAATGAACACGAAGACAACACATTCGAACATATGAAACTAAAGGAAAAACAATGATAAACATCATACCACATGTATCCCAAAAAATAGCTGCAACTCTTCTTTATTAACTGGCCAAATTGAGTAGAATAGCCCTTGATCAATACATTAGCATCCAAATTGATTCCAACCTTTACTTAGAGTGAATAAAGGGACTAAATAGACATCAAAACAAAATTCACTCATCCTCAAGGGTCGAATCCATGAGGTGAGGAAGAGATCCACAAAATTTTGAACTGAAAACTGGAGTATAGGGAGCTCTAAGTGACTCCTCCCTAATTACATTCAAACTGATTCATTTGACTTAATGACAAATTTTACCTAATGAATATGCCCCTGGGTAACTTATCCATAACATAATTTCATTTACCATCCTCAATTACATAGGTAGAAACATCATTTTTTGAGATAAATTCAAAATTACAGAGAAATTTCAAAAAAATCAGCAAATGGTCAAGTGCGCCATTTTTCTGTCAAGTGCGCCCTCACTGTGTCAAGTGTGCCCTCCCTATTCAAGGCTGATTTTTACTGACTTTTAGGTGTCCAAATTATCTCCAAGATAGCTTGTTTGAAATCCCTTCAAGTCTAGTTTCCAGATCTGCCTTTAGTTTCCAAAATGAAGGTCATTTTCCCTGTCAAAACTTCATTCTACCAAGACCCCTCTATGCGCAGCACCTAGGCAAAAATAGGGGCAAAAACATGATTTTTAGTGTATTTTTTTCCCTTTTCATTGACCAGTTTGTCTCAAAAAACTTAGCAAACTGACAGGGTGCATGTCTTCATCATTTTGAATCCAATGGTGGTCTATTTTTGGCATTTGTATGCCTCAAAAAATTGCACAGTGCCTAGGGCACTGCGCATGTGACCAATTTGCTGATATTATATTTTTTAGGAATACACAAAAAAACTCAAATTTTGCAAAAATGATTCAAAATGTTCCAAAATTTGTGAAGTGGATGATGATGGTGTAGGTAGCTTGGATTAAAGCCTCTGCAAGTATTTCTAAGTTTCTTTTCTCCTCCAGCATGGTCAAAGCCTCAATCTTTGCATTGGCTCTTTTGATCTTGGCCATTGCAATTTTCTCCTTTTGAGCATGATGCTTGACCTTCATCCTCAACACATCATTGTCTCTATTAGCCTTTTCCAAAAGCTTCTCCAAATGCTGATTGGCTCTATCAAGCCATGGTTCCCTATTTTCATTGATCACCATTGCAAGTTGCTCATTTAGGGTTAGCCAATCAGCAAGCTCAGCCTCTTTTTGTTTTT
The DNA here is from genome assembly GCA_034641835.2 of Pinus albicaulis. NCBI lineage: Eukaryota > Viridiplantae > Streptophyta > Pinopsida > Pinales > Pinaceae > Pinus > Pinus albicaulis. The sequence goes on along the minus strand of CM076574.1, from coordinate 1,265,769,394 downwards.
CTAGAGCTAGAGCTCTTTTCATCCCTCTAGTTCTAGGTCTGCCTCTTGGTGCTTGTCCATCTTGTTCATGAAGCAACCCATACTTTTCAAGTATCTCATCTAGCATAACTTTGGCCTTATTTCCTCCCTTTGAGCAGTGATATACTTGACTTCATTAATGACCTGTCTAGTCTTCAATTGCTTATTCTCTTGCTCAAGGAAGTTTATGAAAAACTTGGCCCTTTCAAGGTTAGTCTGGAGCTCTCTAATATTATTATCCTTTCCTTTGATGGCTATGTTTATGTTTTCATCATCATCCTCCTCACTTTGGTCAACAAGCTCAAAATCATGCTTAGTCTCATGGAGGTTTTCTTCATGTCTAACCTCTGGTTGAATTTCTGCCCCAATCACCTTTCTTTGCCTTTCTCCACCTGCTTTGTTGATGTAGAAGGCATGGCCCCTTCCGCTATGTGTGGAGAAAACACATGCATGTGACCTCTCTGGTAGGTTTTTAGCAATGGTTCAACCTCAACCACATTAGTCCTCTTAGGCTCACTGACCTCAATCCTGCTAGGTGATCCAATGTCATGATGAAATGGAGATGAAGGAGGTGAAATGGGTTAAGGGGACTGATCTAATGATGATGAATGTGTTATGGGATGAGATGGAGGAATGGAATTAAATGGTTGAGATGATGAAGGCACATTTTGTGCATGCTGAGTAGATGGCTCTTTGAATATATCATTGGCTATGAAGGTACTCCATGCAATGTTTAGTTCATTGAGATGATAGAGGATTGTGATTTTGATAAGGGAATGATGGAAAAGACTTCTCATTTGATGTTCATACTCCCTTTTCTGGATAATAAGTGCCATCTTATCAATGCTCTGAAAAAGGTAGTAGGGTATGTTTAGCAGATTTACCCTAGTGAAATGCATTAAGAGCCAGATGTGATAGGTATAAAGTCTTGAAAATCTACCTTCGCATGAAAATTATTTCATGATTATCTTCATCATTGGTGCATATCTGTACAGGAGGTAGGAAAAAGGAAAGAACCTCTTTTTCTCATTCTTATATCTTGTTTTCATGAAAGGCTCAAAGAAGTGTTCCTCCAATTCACTATGCTTGAACCATTTCTCCCCAAAATTTGGGATCTTGGTGGCCGCTGAAATGATGGAAATTGACACAGTAAAGTTGACAACAGCTAGAGTAACTTGGTTGTCATGAAGGTTGGATATTAAAATCATGGTCAACATGGAATTGTGTTGGACCCTTTGAATTTTCTCACAGAAATAAAAAAACCAAACATGTTTGAAACATGTCACTGACAAAGGAAATTTCAAAAGTTCTCTAGTACTTGTTGGCTCAAGTCTGAGTATTCTTCCCCCTCTATGTGGCCTTCTAGCCTTTGTTTCTTCTCCCTCACTGTATGACCTATTCTATTCTTCTTCCATGATGTTTTAAAGTTAAAACCCTAGGGAATTTGATGATGGTGGAAAGTGGTCTTAGGAATGAGGAATGGGAAATGGAAATTGAGGGAGATAGTGCTAGGGATTTATGAAAGGGGAAAGGGGATACGGAGTAGTGATGTGGTGGAATTTAGGATGGGGAAATTATTTATAGTTTTGGGGTTGGGAGCCTAGGTAGTTGTAGCACCTAGGGCTTAGGGTATTGAGAAAAAGAGTTAGGGAAAGGAAATTTGTAATACATGGGTTTTAGGAATGGATATTCTGCAATGTAGGAAGGGTATGAAGGTGTAGGGAGATGTGTATAAATTATATGCACTAAGCATGCATATGTCCAAGATCCACTTGATCTCACACTATTTAACTTTATGCAAGATACTAAATCTATTCCACTTGTTAATCTTTTGCGGAAAACTTAATTGCACACACATGTGAAGCATAAACAAAAATGATCAATCGCACATAACACAGTTTTTTTAAACCGGGAAAGCCTGAAGCTGAAAACCCCAACTATATATTATATAACATGGAGATCATATGAAAATCTCATACAAGCATACAAAGCTTATCACAAGATCTCAATGCAGTACAATCGTCATACACTATACATGCCTAATCTTGCAAATCCATGCACCGATCTTTGCCACCTGCTAGCCAGCCTCCACTGCGCAATCTCTGCTGAAGAATAGCTCTGAATGAATTCAAATTACTCCATCCTTGACTGCGCAATCCTCATTGGCATCTCCACTGTCTGTTGGATGCAATCAATGCATCACTAATAGTCACAACATATAGTCTATCTTGCCCTTTCACCTATCTCTCCACTGGTCTCCACTAAAAATGCCATGCACTGTAGTTAACTGATGTATTGTTCAGTTGATTAATGAGTTATTATTTATGAATTAATTAACTAATTAATTCACTCCACTCTCACTAGTGTATTAATCAGTTAGACTAGATACAACTAGCTCAACTGAGTCTAACTAAGTTAAACTAAATACAACTCCATAACTACTTCTTCCAACTATGTCATAACTCTACCACTTGAGTTCTAACTGAGTCAAGACTCTTGAAGGCCTCATGCCTCTATCCAAATCTTCACTGCTGTTCCCATTTTATACTCTGAAATTCTGTTGATTTCATGAGAAAAGACTGCTGCAAAATCATCATTTTTCCTCTCCTTCCACTTCCAAAACTAACCTTCATTTTTACCCCTTCCATTCCCATAAACTTCCTCTATTTTCCCTTTGTTTCATTTCCCCCTTCATAAAATCCACCTTACAGAGTTTAAAACTCACTTTTTTAACTCTGCCGAAACCCCCAAATCCATCTAAACATCTTGAAAATATCATAAAAAACAAGTATTTTGACTATGGGTTTAAACCCCTTTGGGCTAAATTCAAACCACTCCCCCACCGTATGCCCATGGTGCTAAGACCAAGCAGTAACCCCTCTCAAGGCTAATCGCATCGCAAAATCCTAGCGCGCAAGTTTATTTTCCATGTTTTAAAAATTTCGATGCGATTAAATCCCTATTGTTTAAACCCCGCCCCCTCCTCTTTTCATTCCATATAGCCTGCACCCAGGACCAAGAGTTTAAGTCCCAAGGCGCTAATCGCATCACAAATTTCAAATAGTTAGATTGAAAGACTGGGCCCAACCTTCTGATGCGATTGGCCCTTTATATCTCCCGCCCTGATGCATATAAACTTTGAATATATTAAATTTTTGGTTTTTTCAAATGGTTTGAAGATTTTTTCCACCGGCGCATATCTCAAACCATCTCTGCCATTGATCATTGGGCCGATCAAATGGCCCGTGTAATATCGCATCGCAAAATTTTGTTAAGCGTGTTTCCCTTTTTATGCCACCTCCGATCAGCATTCCCCGATCTATCCTCCACTGTCGATCTGATCTGCAAATCGACGGCCCCAAAATCATCGCATCAGATTTTTTCTGTTGGTTCGCTTAAAAAATTTTATTTACAACCACTGATTGCGATCTCCCGATGCATCTCCCACCATCGATCTGATCTGCAGATCGACGGTCTACATTTGATCGCATTAGATCTTTTCATCAGGTGCATTTTTAACATTTGTTTTTTCCCCCGCCGATTGCGATCCTCCGATTGAATCTAGACCGTCCACGTGTCTAGATCGGACGGTCCCAGATCTTTTCCCTCATGGTTTCATCACCCTTCGCCTTCCACCAAGAGGATTTTAACGTGTAATCCCCACCGTTGATCTTTGCGCAATAAACGGTTCTGACTTATTTCTCCCTCTGCCCTTCTTTTAACCTCCTATAATGGATCCACACCTTTGGATGATGCCATCCAATGTCCACGCTCTTCCCCACACCCTCTGAAGCAGTAAAACCCAATAACGCAGAATTTTTTAATTAGTTTTGTATTTTGCAGGTGTTTAATGGTTTATCCATTATGTTAAAGAAAAGCTGAAGGCTGGGAATAACGATTCTCAGGCCTTCGATTCATTAAAGGGAAACCATTCGTAGGATTCAAACTCCACGTCTCGTCGATGCTTCATGGGCATTGATGCCTTATGAGCCCTGCATAGCACTGCACATCAACAAGGCACAGGTAGTTAAATAAAAACAAAAGAGTATCAGTGTCGAAGATGAAATGCAGTAGAATAGAGGATTGAAGACAAATTTGGGGGGATTACGGCTAAGACTAATTATCAAAATCCTAATCCTCCAAATTAAAACATAGTTAAAGAAAATCATAAGTGTTTATCAGACAGAAGGCCTCCACCGCCACATCTGAGGCAAATTGATTCCTCCCAGCTACCACAAAGCCACCTGTGCCTCAAAGCATTCAAACAGAGACCGAAGTTATTGATAAAATCAGATATTTTCCTCAGCGCAGCCAGAGAGTTAATTCTGCCAAAGAACTTAATGACTAAATATCTGCAGATTTACTCCAACGTGACACAGAGCCTCAAAAGTCAATAAGAGCTCTCACCGAGATTGAATCTTAAATGTAAAACATTAATACAGACAGAACACCTGTAAAATTCTCCATCGAGCCCCTCAAAGGCCGAGAAGTCATCAATCTGTATTAATTATCTTGGGTGATATTTTATCCTCTCCCACCTCCTGATCCTTTTATAAATACTGCTGTAGAAGATGAGAAAATATTGGTTGTAGAACTTTGAAATATACTTGAGCTTTGAGACTTTTGCTTGTAAATAGTGTTCACGGGCTCTTGAAGCTCTGCTTGTGATTAGATAAGTTAGGCTGGGAAGTGTAGATGATTGCTAAACTAAAGCATTGGAATTAAAGCTGTAACTAGTTTGGAGCATCAATACAAGTTGATTTATGGGATCCTGGTCCATGTTGACGGTGATGTTATTTCTTATTGTGAATTTTTATTTTACTTATGTTTTCACTTTGTTCATCTTCTCTTATAAAGAACAACATGCATAGAGTTAGGACCTACTGTATATCAGTACCCTTCTCTGACTGAAAATCTTTATCTAAATGTTTTCTTCTCATTGGTGTTATTTAGGAATGATTTAATTCAATTTAAGCAGTAGGAATGATGGCGTTCCCCCGTCCTCCTGTCTTAGATAAATATTGTTCCTGAAATTTTATTTTCAGTTCATGTTAAGTAGAGATGAACTTAGGAAGATATGGTGTGCCCTGGTCCTAGTTTTATCCCAAAAGACTGTCTGAAAGTTTCCCTTGGAATGTGTTAAAAGCTGTCTAGTTTCAAAGTACTTACCAGATCTTGGGCCATTCTTTGTTATCTTTGTGTTTGTCTTGAAATTTACCAAGTAAAGTAGAGCTAGGAGAGGATTTGTGGTGAGCCCGGCCCGCTAGTTTCTACTCCAACAGTTGCCTTCAAGTTCCCTTCTATTTTTAAGTGTTTTCTATTGAAAGTATATCAAAGGCTGGCTATTTTCAAACTACTTACCAGATCCTAGATTGCTTTTATGTTTTTCTTAAGTGTTTTTCAAAGGCTAGCTAGTTTCAAAGTACTTACCAGATCCTGGGCTGCTCTTTGTTCTTCATCTGTTTAATTCCCCTTCTTTATGTATCATTTCATTCCATAAATCAACTTTAAAGAGATCCTTAGACATAGATGACTTGCCCCATGGACCACTCTTGCCTCTTGTTGTTTCAATTAAACCCTATTATGACTCCATAGCCCAATGGACTAAAACCTGCAATTATCTATCTTCTTGGCCAAAGCTTACTCTAATTGCTTGCAACTTCTCACCTTTGAAACTCTTTGCATTTAGGACTTTCCACCTTAAACAATAATCATGCTCAACCATCCAAGACAAAACAAAACCCTTGGCCTTCATAACTAGCCTAATATCATTACCCAAAACTTTAAAGACAAATCCATCTTTGCACTTATTGGAGAGATCCCTCTCCGGATTTAGGAAGGCTAGATCCTAGAATCCCAAAGTGGTTGAAATAATGTTGTTTATGTGATTGGACTTTGCCAATATTTCTAATTACAGATTCCGAACATTTCTAGCGACTCCGCTGGGGACCGAACCCAAAATCTCTGGTTCCTCTTAAAATTTCATACAAGCATCATGATTTAAAAGCAACATTTTCAAGCACTACCAAGCAGTGGTAATCATGATAAAACTTGTTTGAATCAGTGACAAACTAGGCAAACCCTAGGATTCTCATAAGAGTTTATCTAACCTTGAAAAATCAGTTGGCTTAGCCATAAGATTAGACTATCTTTGTCTCATAACCGTAGCTAAGTTGTGAAACAGATTTAGGACACTCTTAGCAACCAATAGGACTAAAAAATAACTCATAAAACCCAAAAATATTTCATATTGGTATTTAATAAACATGGTGGTGGACCATAAAACCTTTTACCTCCTTAGGAGCTAAAAAATTCCACTTGGCGACTCCACAGTTCAAACAGACCTTAAGACTCCACTGGGAAGAACCTTTGTCATTATAACATCGTCTAAAACTCAGTTAGAGGATTGTAGGATTGAAATTTGTGTCAAAACAGATTAGTTAACCTCTTAAAGACTGTCATATCTGGTTGAAATTTTCCTGTTTAGTTGGGTCTAATAACACATCATAGTGGCTCCTAGAAAGATTCATATTAGAGGCCATGCTGACCCAAACCCACCTGAGGTAGTTGATAACCCAGAAATTATCCTTAGGAAATCTCCTAAGATAAAATTTTCAACTGTTTTCAGATCACCCTTGAGAGCTAATTCAGCTCCTGAAAATCTTTCAGCTCTAAAACAATCACAAGATGACTTAGTAAATCCATTTATAACTAGGTCATTTGATGATATAATTAAGCTAGACTCTGAGTCTTCACTTTCATCCCCGGAAACAAGTGAACATCCTGGTAGTAGAGAAACAACACCACCTGATTCACATTTCCTTCACAATTTAGGTGTCTCTCATCCAAGATCAGCTCAACAATCTTTGGTTGTTCCATCCACATCTTCTCACCAATCATCCACTGTCCAAACCACTCCATTTCAGCCCACTTTCCCTTTTGTTAACCCACCTCTTGTAAATCCACTTCCACCACATATCATGGCAGCATGGTATGCTCCCTTGGTCCTTCCTGTACCATTAGTCAATCTTCCATAGGACTATTAGTCCAAAATTCCATTATATGATGCTAGCAATGCTACAACTGCATCACAACATGTGGATAAAATGAATGACTACTTTGAAAGAAATGAAATTGATGATGATTCTGTCAAACTGAGACTATTTTCTCAAAGTCTTGGGGGAGAAGTAAGAAAGAGGTTTAAAGGCTTAACCCCCCATAGTATCAATGATCTCCAAGCCTTCCATCAAGCATTCTTAAACAAATGGGAAGTGAAGAAGAATCCCCTCCAAATCCTTTCTGATTACAAGAACCTCCATAGGAGCACAGGGGAAAGTGTACAAGCTTACTACACTAGATTTAACGGTGTGTAAAATGCACTTCTCCCAGATCTAAAACCTCCACAAGGCTCAGTGTTAAACAAGTTTCCTGAAGGTTTTAACCCTGAAATGGCCTATCAGCTGAGGGAGAGAGATCCTGTAACTCTTGAAGATATGCAAAAAGGGGCTCTTGTTGTGGAAGTTAACTTGATGGAGAAAAGAGCAAGAATGAAAAATGAGAAGAGAGTATCCTTCAGAGAGCAATCCACACCTTCTACTTCCAGCTCAAATATGGAAATAATGATGGAGGAGATGATGAAGAAAATGAGCATCCTTGAGAGAGCACAAGCAAGTCAAAACCAAACTTCTCCTCAAAACATAAACTAGAACCAGAATCAGAATTTTAGAAGGAACCAACCTCCAAATAGACCTAGGGAAGATGATCAACAGATCACTCCTCCCTTTCATCAAAACTATGTAAGTGAGGTTGAGGAAACAGATGAAATAACAGAGGAAGATGATATCAACATGCTGGGAGTAGATAATGATGACTTTGAAGTCCATTATGATAGAAAACAAGGTCTTTACACACCTTATGATGACAACAGAGATGATGATGAAAATTATTATCAAGACACAGAAAATGTCATCATAGAGTCTCAAAGAGAATATGACCTTAGAAGTAAAACTAGTCAACAAACTCCCAACACCAAAAACTCTGACAAATCTTCACAAAACAACCCTATAAACAAGCCTAAAGCTGTCAAATAGAAGGACAAAACAACAGCTGGAAATTCTGACAAAGGTAAAGAGAAAGGCACTCAAAACATTACAAACTAGAGTGCAGACCTTAGCAGTACTAACACTTTAGCTAGTACTCCTATTAAAACCATTTTTTCAAATGTAAATAGAACAAATCAGCAAGCCGTGATGTTGCTTTGAAAGAGTGGCAGCTAGTAAGGCTGAGACAAGTTCTTCGAAGAACCAAATTCCTTTCAGCCTAGAGCAGGAAATTTCCAAAATTAAAATATTTGTTCCCTTGACTGAGTTAGCTGCCCAAAAAGTATATAGGACCCAAATTTTGAAGGCTTTAAACATTGAAGAGAATAATGACACAGTCAATCTTAATGATGACCAGCCAGAGCTTATTTTCAGTCCAAATATTGAAGGTAGATATCAAGAGGGACCTGTTCCTCCCTTTTATGTAAGTTTAAACGTTCATGACAAGATTTTGCACAATGCTATGCATGATTTCAGGGCTTATCATAATTTAATGCCTAAAGCTATAATGGAGAGCCTTGGTCTAGAAATCACCAGACCTTATAAAGACCTTTACTCCTTTGACTCAAGCAGAGTAAAATGTTTAGGATTAATCAAATACCTCTGCGTTAACTTAGCCCAGATTCCAGCCAAATACTTAGTCATGGATATTGTTGTGGCTAATGTACCCCCAAAGTATGGAATGTTATTATCTAGGTCTTGGGGGGCTAAGTTACAAGGCACTATGCAGATGGACATGACCTATGCAACCATCCCTATTTTCAATCAGACCAGAAGACTTTACAGGGAGTCCCATATGCAATATACAGTTACAAGTCAAGACAGACCTAAAAACTCTCCTCTGTATTCTGTAAATATAGGCCTTGATTCTTTTATTTTGTTTAATGATGAAACACTTAGTGAAAAAGTCACTTTAACAGAACTGATGGCCGATAGAGAGGAGGAAGAGCACAGCACAGAAGTGTTAAAATAGTTTGCTGCATTTGAAAATATTAGCAAACCCAACACAGGTCTTGAGCTACAAGTCATGCGTCCATTGCTCTTAAACCTTGACAATCAATAAAACAACCCTCAACACAACGAAAAACCTGAGTTGAAACAAATTCAACTAAGTGTTGATATTCAACAACAATCAGAAAGCACGTTAGTTGATGAGGACAAACACAAAACAAGTGAAACTGAAAGTAGTCCTCTGTGGAGTATGTATTTGGGTCATGCACCAGAACTAACGCTGGCACTGCTGTCTGGATTTGCAACATTGAAAAAAACCACACAGAAAGCATTTCCTGTAGATTAAACTTTCAGTGTTCTAATAACATAGCGAAATATGAATCCCTGATTTTAAGCTTGCGTTTGCTGAAAAAGTTAGAAGCCAAAAGAATCAAAGCATATGGGGATTCTGAATTAATCATTAGGCAATTCAACGAGGAGTATAACGCTAATCATCCCAGACTTGGGGCCTATCGAAACGATGTCGTGGATATTTTAAAAACTTTTGGGGAATACCAGGTAATTTTTGTCCCAAGAGAAAGAAATATCGCAGCCCACAACTTAGCCTTTGCATGTAGAACATGCTTAACGCCATATGAAACCAAATATTGCACAACTCAGATAAAATTCAGACCAGCCGTTCCTGATAACAAAAAATATTGGCAAGTGTTCGACGGGGGAAAACAAATAAAAGACTTCATGTAATTCAGAAATGAATTCGAACTACACAGTTCGGACTCAGATTATGATAAAGACTACAGTGAAGAAAATTTCCTTGGTGAAGAAGAGTAGTCTCCTGAAATTGTTAATATTAATCTACTGACTAGAAAACTTGAAAACAAAACAGAACTAACTGCAGAGTTAGAAACAGAGAAGTTAGAAACCCTGCAGTCCAAAGATGAAAGTTTGCCAAAGGGTCTAGCCCCTTTAGAAGAGTTGTTTGATTTCAACGACGTGGCCAAGAAGCCTAAACTAGAGCCTGTAGAGACTGAAGTGGAAGAGTGCAATATAGGCAGTAAACTTAAACCAATGATGATCAAACTGTCTAAGACCTTACCAACTCACATTAAACTTAAATACATAGAGTTGTTCAAAGAATTTTCTGATGTTTTTGCGTGGAGTTACAAAGATCTTAAATCCTATGACACTGAAATAATACAGCACAAAATCCCTCTCAAGGAAAACCAAAAACCATTCAAACGGAAACTGCGCAGAATTAACCCTGTTCAGTTGCCTTTGGTTGAGAAGGAAATCAAAAAAATGTATGAAGCTGGTATTATTGTCCCTATTAGATATTCTGAGTGGGTGTCTAATCTGGTGTCTGTTAGGAAGAAAACTGGAGATATCAGGCTTTGTATAGACTTTAGAGACTTAAACAAAGCTTCATTAGAATACAAATACCCTTTACCTAAGATGGATCATATTTTACAAAGGGTGGTAGGGTCTAGAAGAATTTCTTTGCTTGATGGCTACTCATGGTACAATCAGATCTTAGTCCACCCTGATGATCAACTAAAGACAACATTTACTACACCTTGGGGCACTTTCATGTATTTGAAAACTCCCTTTGGTCTAATGAATGCTGGAGCAACTTTTCAGAGAGTCATGGACATAACATTCTTGGAAGAACTGGGCTACTTCATCATTATATACCTTGATGATGTTACTGTGTTTTCAAAAACAGATGAAGAGCACTTAAAACATTTAAGAAAGGTTTTCGAGAAATGCAGAAAGTTTGGGATATCTTTGAACCCTAAGAAGACACTATTCGGTCTCCAAGAAGGTAAACTTCTTGGGCACATTATTTCTGAAGAGGGTATTAAGATAGATCCAAAGAGTATTGAGGCCATATTGCAAATCTCTCATCCTCGAAACATCAAGGAGTTGCAATATTTCATTGGAAAGATTAACTTTTTGAGAAGGTTCATCCCCAACTTGGCTGAGCTCCTTAGAAATATCACGAACATGTTGAAGAAGGAGCAAGGGGTAAAATGGACCTTGGAAGCAAAGAAGTCCTTTGAGTTGGTGAAACAAGCATTAACCAAAACACCGGTTCTAATAAGTCCTCATTTTTCAAAAGATTTTTATATTTTTTCATTTGCATCAGAACATACCATAGCTGCTGTCCTTTTACAGAAAAATCCACAAGGACAAGAGCAGCCTATTGCATTATTTAGCAAGGCTTTGAGAGATGCTCCTTTGAAGTATAAAATTATGGAAAAGCAAGCCTTCGCTTTGGTTAAGGCTTTGAAAGACTTCAGAGTATACATCCTTCACTCACACATCATTGCCTTTGTCACAAATTCAATTGTGAAAGGCATTCTAACACAGGACCCAGATGGTAAGAGAGGTAAGTGGATTGTTGTTATCCTTGAATATGATTTAGAGATAAAACCCACTAAGCTTATCAAAGGCCAAGGTCTAGCTAGATTAATGGCTGAATCCAATTTTGAAGTTCTTGATTTTTAATATGATTAATGCTTTAGATGATCAAGAGGAAATCTCAACTTCCATTGTTGAAAACCATTTTATGAATTTCTCTTGGTATGCTGATATTCTTTATGTTTTTCTTAATTTGAATACACCTCCTGGTTTGACAAAAACAAAGGCAAGGTTCCTAAAGTTGAAAGCTGTAAACTATTGCATTATAGATAGATGTCTGTATTGGAAAAATGCAAGTGGTATATTGCTTAAATGTTTGCCTGAATTTGATGCAGAGAAGGTTAAGCACGAGTTCCATAAAGGGGAGTGTGGAGGCCACCTATACTGGAAAACAACAGCCAACAAAATCTTGAGGGTTGGTTACTATTGGCCTACTCTCTTTCATGATGTACACAAAATTATCATTGCCTACAATAAGTGCCAACTTTTTGAAGGAAAAAGAAAGCTGCTACCTCTGCCTCTGCATCCAATCACTGTTGAAGCCCCTTTTCAATAGTGGGGACTTGACTTCATAGGTGAAATCCATCCATCATTCTCTGCCTAGCACAGATTCTCACTGCCATAGACTACTTCACTAAATGGATAGAAGCCATCCCTTGTAGGCAGGCCAATGATTCTGTTATTATAAAATTTATAGAGAATAATATTCTTTCTAGGTTTGGATGTCCTACCAAGATCATCACTGATAATGTAGCAGCATTTGGATCAAAGAGGATGGTTGAGTTCTGTCACAAGTATCAGATAACATTGGGGCATTCCACGGCCTATTACCCTCAAGGTAATGGACTTGCAGAATCCTCAAACAAGAGTTTAGTGAACATAATCAAGAAATTTTTGGAGGACAACAAGAAGTCTTGGCACACAAAGCTTGTGCATTCAATTTGGGCTGGCATATTGACATTGAAGAAATCTATTGGAATGTCACCCTACCAACTTGTGTATGGCACTGAAGCAATTTTTCCAACCAGCCTTGGTGTGACAGTTATGAATTTGATTCAAGAGTTCCAAACTGAAGATAATGACATGATCAGAAGGATAAATCAAACAATTCATCTTCAGCAAACTAGAGAAGAGGTTTATAACAAAGCATTACAAAAGCAGAATAGCATCAAGAAGCTTTTTGACAGAAGAACAAAGGCCAGCAATTTCAAAATTTGGAACAAAGTTTTAAAGTGGGACTCAAGGAGGGAAGACAAGGGCAAGCATGGAAAATTTGACAACTTATGGCTTGGCCCTTACTCTATTCATTCAGCTGCTGGTAACAATGCCTATTTCTTACAAGAGTTGAATGGAGCAGAATTGTTTGGGGGTCTTGTCAATGGCAGGATGGTTAAACATTACTTCTCTTGATCCATTTCATGTTCTGAAAAGCCTTTTTATATTTTTCTCATTATAAATATTTCACCCATCATTGCATTCAAAGTTAGAAAAATCAAAATACAAAAACAGTGAAAGAAAGAAAAGAGGGCATATTGTAAAAACAATAAAGGTACAACCCCATACCAACAAAAAGAGAAACAAATCTGAAAGTGTGCAAGCTTAAATGCCACTCCTGAAAAACACACTTCTAGTTAGTCAAATAGCCTAATCTTGACTAATTATCTTTAAAATTTTCTGCTGATAGGGTAGTGAATTCGATTTTCCAAACTATTTAATCTTGGCTTATCAGTAGTTAGATTAGGCTAGAAATTTAAGATTCAAACATGCTCAAAATCTGAACCTATGTTTCCAAAACATGAATGAATCAAATCTACTTAAATTTCTGAGTCAAAACAGAGGAATAATTGGTTATAATTAGCTCAAAATCTAAACCAGTCAGACAAAGAAGGAACAGCTCAAAAATAAGTAAAAACAAAGCTGTAAAAAGATGAAGGAAGTGCTTGAACTTTCAGATCTTAAGCCTTCCATTTTGATTTAAATTTCTGCAAAATAATATCTATGTGCAGTTTATTTTTTATGCCATAGATCAGCATCAAGTTAGACTATTCAATCCTGACTTGAATGCTCTTAAATTTCTGTTGTAGAATTTAGAGAATAAAAATCTGTTAGACTGTTTAATCCTAACAGATTAGTAGATTAGGTAGAGAATCATATGGACTCAGTTGTTTAATCTGAGTCCATGGATAAATAAGGAGGAGAAATAGATTATATTTCCTACTTTCAAAAGAATAAAATGTAGTAAAGAGTTTTCCAATCCAAGTGCACTCTAATGAAGAAACAATGTTAGATCAATAGGATTGGGTAGGTAGAAAGCCTTTTGATGAAGGACCCATTGTTTTTTATGGATGCTAACATGTTTTCAGAGCAAAAAGAAAATCATCCAAGTAAAAAAAAAAAAAAAAAGAGGGCACCCCAATGGATAATGCACTGATCAGCCTCCCAAAGAAAGCAAGTCTGAAGTTCTTGATGCCTTCAACATGCACCATCCCCAAGTGGAGCCACTGTTATCCAGCTATAAAATTTGTTATATCGAATGCTAGCTAAATTATTTTTGGAGCCTTCAAGAAACAAATTTTATTGATAAAAAGATATTATCTCTTGAAGACTCTTGAAGGCCTCATGCCTCTGTCCAAATATTCACTGTTGTTCCCATTTTATACTCTGAACTTCTGTTGATTTCATGAGAAAAGACTGCTGAAAAATCATCATTTTTCCCCTCCTTCCACTTCCAAAACTAACCTTCATTTTTACCCCTTCCATTCCCATAAAATTCCTCTATTTTTCCTTTGTTTCATTTCCCCCTTCATAAAATCCACCTTACAGAGTTTAAAACTCACTTTTTTAACTCTACCGAAACCCCCAAATCCATCTAAACATCTTGAAAATATCATAAAAAACAAGTATTTTGACTATGGGTTTAAGCCCCTTTGGGCTAAATCCAAACAACTCCCCCACTGTATGCCCATGGTGCTAAGACCAAGCGCTAACCCCTCTCAGCGCTAATTGCATCGCAAAATCCCAGCACGCAAGTTTATTTGCCATGTTTTAAAAATTTCGATGCGATTAAATCCCTATTGTTTAAACCTCACCCCCTCTGCTTTTCATTCCATATAGCCTGCACCCGGGACCAAGAGTTTAAGTCCCAAGGCGCTAATCGCATCATAAATTTCAAATGGTTAGATTGAAAGACCGGGCCCGACCTTCCGATGCGATTGGCCCTTTATATATCCCGCCCCGATGCATATAAACTTTGAATATATTAAATTTTTGGGTTTTTCATATGGTTTGAAGAGTTTTTCTACCGGCGCATATCTCAAACCATCTCCGCCATTGATTATTGGGCTGATCAAACGGCCTGCGGAATATCGCATCGCAAACTTTTGTTAAGCGCGTTTCCCTTTTTATGCCACCTCTGATCAGGGGTTCCTGATCTATCCTCCACCGTCGATCCGATCTGCAGATCGACGACCCCAAAATCATCGCATCAGAGTTTTTTTTGTTGTCTCGTTTAAAAAATTTTATGCACAACCACCGATTGCGATCTCCCGATGCATCTCCCACCATCGATCTGATCTGCAGATCGACGGTCTACATTTGATCGCATCGGATCTTTTCATCGGGTGCGTTTTTAACATTTGTTTTTTCCCCCACTGATTGCGATCCTCTGATTGGATTTGGACCGTCCACGTGTCCAAATCGGACGGTCCTAGATCTTTTCGCTCATGGTTTCATCGCCCTCCACCTTCCACCAAGAGGATTTTAATGCGTAATCCCCACTGTTGATCTCTGTGTGATCAAAGGTTCTGACTTATTTCTCCCTCTGCTCTTCTTTTAACCTCCTCTAATAGATCTACACCTTTGGATGATGCCATCCAATGGCCACGCTCTTCCCCACACCCTCTGAAGCAGTAAAACCCAATAACGCAGGATTTTTTAATTAGTTTTGTATTTTGCAGGTGTTTAATGATTTGTCCATTATGTTAAAGAAAATCCGAAGGCTAGGAATGATGATTCTCATGCCTTTGATTCATTAAAGGGAAACCATTTGCAGGATTCAAACTCCACGTCTCGTCGATGCTTCATGGGCATTGATGCCTTGTGAGCCCTGTGCAGCACTGCACATCAACAAGACATAGGCAGTTAAATAAAAACAAAAGAGTATCAGTGTCGAAGACGAAATGCAGCAGAACAGAAGATTGAAGACAAATTTGGGGGGATTACAGCTAAGACTGATTATCAAAAGCCTAATCCTCCAAATTAAAACACAGTTAAAGAAAATCATAAGTGTTTATCAGACAGAAGGCCTCCACCGCCACATCTGAGGCAAATTGATTCATCCCAGCTACCACAAAGCCACCTGTGCCTCAAATAATTCAAACAGAGGCCGAAGTTATTGATCAAATCAGATATTTGCCTCAGCGCAGCCAGAGAGTTAATTCTGCCAACGAACTTAACGACTAAATATCTGCAGAGTTACTCCAACGTGACACAGAGCCTCAAAAGTCAATAAGAGCTCTCACCAAGCTTGAATCTTAAATGTAAAACATTAATACAGACAGAACACCTGTAAACTTCTCCATCGATCCCCTCAAAGGCCGAGAAGTTATCAATCTTTATTAACTATCTTGGGAGATCTTTTCAAAGGCTGGCTAGTTTCAAAGTACTTACCAGATCCTGGGCTGCTCTTTGTTCTTCATCTATTTAATTCCCCTTCTTTATGTATCATTTCATTCCATAAATCAACTTTAAAGAGATCCTTAGACATAGATGACTTGCCCCATGGACCACTCTTGCCTCTTGTTGTTTCAATTAAACCTTATTATGACTCCATAGCCCAATGGACTAAAACCTGCAATTATCTATCTTCTCGGCCAAAGATTACTCTGATTGCTTGCAACTTCTCACCTTTGAAACTCTTTGCATTTAGGACTTTCCACCTCAAACAATAATCATGCTCAACCATCCAAGACAAAACAAAACCCTTGGCCTTCATAACTAGCCTAATATCATTACCCAAAACCTTAAAGATAAATCCATCTTTACACTTATTGGAGAGATCCCTTTCCGGATTCAGGAGGGCTAGATCCTAGAATCCCAAAGTGGTTGAAATAATGTTGTTTCTGTGATTGGACTTTGCCAATCTTGCTAATTATAGATTCCTAACACCTGGTCAAGTGTGCCCTCGCATAAGAGAGTGCGCCCTGGCAGAAGAGAGTACCCTAGCAGAAGAGAGAATGCCCTGGCAGAAGAGAGTGCGCCCTCTATTCTGGTTTTTACAAATTTTCGTCCTAAAATTTGAAATGTCGCCCTCTAGGAGTGTGCTTGACGATGGTAGGATACAAATGAGTTTGAATTTGATGTCAAGAAGGCTTTAGAACTTGAATGAAATTGATCTTTTAATTTAAAACCCACTTTTCTAATGTTTCATTTCGCCTTTGAAAACTTTTCTGAATACCTTTTTCACTTTGATTTTCTTCTTTGCAGGTTGATGTGTTGGAGTTTAGCATTCTTTAAATTTTGACTTTGTGTATCTTCAGTTTGGCATATGTGTTTGAGTTGGCAGCTTGGGACAATACTTATTACATATAATGAGCATAAAATTACATTAAAAAAAAAATAAAAAAAATTACATCTATGTTTTGAATAAAATTACGCTTTGGTATGAAAAGCATACTTTGAAACCATAATTACAACCTTTAAAAATCATATTTACATGCTGAAAAATCTTCTTCAAATGATAAAGAAGTATTATTCAATCACTCTCGCACTTTTTCTGACCTTATTGAGATGAAATGGATTATTATTGAATCTTGTAAAATGAAACCTAGTGACCTAAATGGACCTTGAACAACCAGAATCCATGTTGACTTTGACTGACATAATAACATAGTGAAATGAGCTTTTCAAGACTGATTTATGCTTAGCAAGACATGAAGGTGGGCCAGAAAATGTGAATTTTTTAGGGAGAGTGAGGTTTTATGACTAGGGCTACCATTAGTGAGTGAATTTTTTGCATGACCTAGTGGAATGATAAAAAAACATTCTGAGTGGGACCACTAAAATGAATATGAAAAGATTTATTTTGATCACTAATGGTGGAATGAAAATTCTGACACTAATAGATCCCTCCACCCTCTTATTTACTTAATTAATTAAGAAGATTAAAAACTCTAATATTCCAATTATCTGATGGAAAATTGGGAAAATTATAGTCCTCCCCGCCAAAATTTTTCTTGTCCTCAAGCAACTGCAAAAGTGGATGCTACAGCAAACATCCTCCCTCCAAATGGCATCCTCATATGGAAGGCCTCCCCATCTGACACAATGTGTCATGCATGCCCAGCTCCAAATTTTCCTCTCTAGAATGTATGGAATGGCCTCCAACTGAAAAGTTAGATACCTTTCCTCATAAATGAATCTCCAAGTGGAAACCATATGATGTCCAAAGATCTCCTCTATACATGAGATACATGAAATGAAGTGGTTTCTTCCAAAAGTGGAAAGTCCCAACTCATGAACTATCTCTCCAACCCATGTTACATAGAGTAGATTGTATCTCTCAATGCTCTCATCGTTAGCCATGTTGGCCTTGTAGTATCCAAGAATCATACCCACATAGTGCACAACAAGAAGTAGAGACATATGGGTGAACATGTACAATGCCAAACCATATTCTCCCAATAACAACCACCATAGCAAAGCCTTATGTTTCCATGTGATATCATCATGAAAACAAGTAAGAGAGCCATACTCTCTCAATATAAGCCACCACAACAATGCTTCTTATTTCCATGCCAAATCAGCATCAATATAGATATGAGAGCCATACTCTCTCAAAAGAAGCCACTGCAGCAATGCTTTTTGCTGCCACACCACATCATCATTGTACCAAATGTAGTGGCCATATTCTCTCAAGAGAAGCCACCGCAACAATGCTTCTTATTTCCCCACCACATCATCATTATACCAAGTACAATGACCATAGTCCCCCAAGAGAAGCCAACGTAGTATGGCCTCTTGTTGCCATCCTCCATCAATATCATGCAATTTATGGGGAGAAATCATCCCATACTCTCCCAATAGTAACCAAAGCAACAAGGATTCTTACTGCCATCTTACATCATCATGATGCAAGTCATGGAGCAACAAGATACTGATTGACATGTGGGATGTCACATCAGAACAATAAAAATAAGTTCCCTTTTTCCACATCATGTGAGAATTATGTCATGTCCCAAACCCAAGTACATATATGAACATGAGATACATCCCAAACAAAAGTACATAGAAAGACATGAGACATATCCCAAACAAAAGCAAATACATGGGCATAAGATACATCATGAGATGTCCAAAATATCTCATCAATAACTAGCGCAGCCATGCCTCCTGCCACTGCATGTCATCGGTGATATACATGGCATGGACAGTTGTTGGGTAGTATCCATACTCACCCAAAAGAAACCAGTGAAGCCATGCTTCTTGCTACCCGGTATCATAGATCTGCAAGAGGGTTGGCAACCTCCTGCTCCTCATCCAGATCCATTCATCCCAATGTGGATGATGAATCATGTCAAGCTCAATATTGGTATCCATCCAAGGTGGAATACTAATCTCATCCAATTCATAAGCTTTTCACTCCATGAAATTTTGAAGTGCACCTCCTTTGAGGTCTCTCCATGAGATCCTCTCATCAATGGCCCAATAGAACCCATAAGGCTCCATCCATGTTGTAGGTAGCAATTCCTCTTTGAGCTGTGAAGTGCTCATCAAGGAAAATTCATCTTGACAATTGAAAGTACTCTCCATCATAATATGTCTACCCTCTATCATATGTCCCTCTAGTGCTTCATGAGTGAAGCCGTCTTTGGGATTCTCAAATAATAATGGGGCCCTAGTCTCATCGTTGCTGCTAAGTGACATCGTTGTAGATCTGCATGGTGATGCATGTGCTATCTCATGACCATATACAATGCTAAACTCATAGTCTTTCACTATAGTGAATAGGATTGTTCTCCTCCCATCTTCTGAAAATCCACACTTCAACAAAAAGTGTTGGGTGTAGCTCAACCATGATAAACTGGGATAGCTATACATCTTTTCCTTGATCAAGTCAAGGGTCCTTTGTGCAGTGATAATTTGTTGCTCCAAATCAGCAAGGTGCTCTAATCCTTGGTTATGCACTTTCCCTTATGGCATGGTCTCACAAATATCAATATGAGGTACTGAAATAATATGAGATGAGAGTATATGCAAAACTTGGATAAGATTAATCTTCGGAACATCTTGCACATCTACAAGAGTTCCTCCAACCGGTGCAATGTCTTTTCCAACTACTGGTCATGATTATGGCTACATCTCCTCTACTATACTAGCGTTGGTATCTGCCTCCTTCTCCTCATGCATATCATGAATCATGCATGGGGCTCCTAATGTCAAGAGCTCAAGACCATCTTGCAAAGATGCAAGTTGGCCTCTTCCTGATGTAAATACATCTACAGCTAGTGGTGGTGGTAGAGCATCCTCCTCCTGAGTGATAATGAGGACATCTTCCTTGGACTCTTCATGTATTGTCTACTCAATGATGGGAGATGTCTCTATGTGAGATGTCTCTGGTTTCTTTCTACCAAACTTCTTCTTCAGTATTTTAATGAAATATGCATAGGCAAACACTTTCATGTGTGACAAATGACTGAACCACCAATCTCCTGCTCCACCTTCTAGGTGCAGCGCTGCAATATCCACAGCATCTCTTTTTGCTCCTAGATATAGTTGAAAGAAGGTAGTTAATTCTTCCCTCCAGACCCTCAATGTGCTTTTGGAATATCCATCAAATGTAGGCAAGAAGAATCTATGCCTCTTTCTTCTATTGTTGTTGCGGGATCTCCTTTCTTCTTTGAGTTGCAAAAATTGTTCGAGAGAGAGATTCTCCTTCAGTGCTCTAGGTTGTGCTTTGTACTCGGACAGATATTTACTTAGGGTCTCATAACCCAAGTCTCCTTCATATTCACACCATTCCCCTCTCTTATTAGAGAAAGTGGATCTAGTAGAATGATGTGAAGCTCTTTGCTTCTCCGGTTGCTTCTCATGCTGATAGGAAGTGCTTGGACACTCCTCTTTATGAACTCTTCTTGGATCCTCCTTTTGGCTTTCTCTTTTCATTTTTTTGACCTCCTTGGAGAGATCTTGCATAGATCTAAAGAGAATAGTGGAAAAACTACAATCTTCCTTCATGGTATATCTCTACTATATGCTTCTTCTTTTGATGCAAAATATGAAGCGCCCACAAGCTGAGCCAAAGATCATGCTCTGATACCACTATGTAGAAATTTGAATAATAGTTGAATTATTCACCGAGATTATCCTTATTACACACTATTTAAGCTTCATGCATAATACATAACCTCTTCTACAATTTATCATCAATTTGCGGAAATAGAAGCAGTCGCATGCGCACATTAAAACATAATCAAGCACACATATAACACAGTATGTAATGGGGAAAGATTACATTTGAAAAAACCCAACTATATGTATATTATAATGATAGAGAACATGTAACAATACATAGTACAAACTCCTCACAAGCTCTCAGCACTATCTCCAATTGTTACACACAAACTAGCTCAGATTTGAACAAGTCACAGGTTCAAATCTCCTCCACCGTTTGCCTGCCTCTACTGCGCAATCCAAGATGAGAATGAATATGAGATCCAAGTTCAAATCCCCTTGGCTTGTACTGCGCAATCCTCATTGGAAATCTCAATCAATTTTTGTGCAAATCTCATGCACAGTTATAGTCACAACTGATAATAGACTCACCCTTTCACCCACCTCTAACACTGGTCTCCACTGAACTGTCCATGCATTGCAGTTAACTGATGTATTATTTAGTTGATTTATGAGTTAATAATTAGTGAATTAATTAATAATTAATTCACATCACTCATCACTAGTGTATTTTTCAGTTAGACTAAATACAACTAGTTCAACTAAGTTAAACAGAACACAACTCCACCAACTGTCTCATCAACTCCACCAAACTCTGCCACATGAGTTCTAACTGAAGTCAACCATGCAATAGCTCAACTAACCCTTAGGAAAAGTGTATTTCCTTCTTTCAGCTGCATGTGCCACATCCAAGCATCAAACTGAAGTGCTCCAAGAGGATAAGATAATGTTTATAGTCCAAATATTATAAAGAGCTAATAATATTTGACTGATCTATTTTTAGACTGGCAGTCTAAAAATAGATTCCGCCCAATGTCTAAAAATAGAGGTCCATATATTTTTACCAACTTGACCAAACATCCATAAATAGCATCCCGCAACTTATAGAACATGATCCATATGTCTAAAAATAGACTTTGCGACAAAAATCACCTGTGTGGCCCCCCACCTAGTTTAGGTGATCACTTTCCAACTAGGATCAGGAAAGATGTTTCAGGATGCCTCCTTCACTGTTTCTTGTTGCAATCTTCAACACTCCCTCTCAACAAGAAAGGACTGTCTTTGCATGCGATATGAAACTCCATGCATTTTCCCTGCAACCTTCACAAGTGCCATGCAACTCCATCCATCTGCTCTGCAACTCCTCTGAAACTGAATAGGCTCCAAAAAACTCAATCAGTCTGATGCATCTATCATCAAAGTCTTCGACTTCTGTTGGGCCCAATTGCACATGTCATCAGGAACCACTGTGCTGTTGAACTCTTGCACCCATGCACTCTGCACTTGCTGTCAACTCTGATTCGTGCTCTAGTATCCGACACTGTCACTTTGATCTTCCTACATCAATCCAACTGATCATGCTACTGCTGCGCTGTGGGAACCTCGTAGCCAGGTTCAATTCATGAGATCCACACCATCTCATGAATCCTGCCCAGAAATCTCCTCTTGGGATTATTCATGTATGTTGCCCCACCTCACACCTGGTGGTATAGCTGCATGCACTCCCTCTACCCATCTGGCACGAAATTTCTCTGCATGAGTGGTTTCTTCCACTCCATGATCCTCATCTTGTGGCTGCTCCACATCCCGAGGTTCACTTTTACCTGCATGCAAAACTTGCTCCCTCTAAAGCATCAATTGCATGTCTTTCTTGCACTTCCCAACAGTAGGAAGCTCCATAGACATCCCATCTACTTCAAGTCTGTAGAGATTCTTTGCTCGAATCCCAACCTTCTTGACTTGTCCTGTTGCCTTGTGCCGAAGGAAAAATTTTCCTTCACTGAAGACAACTTCATACCCTTTATCCTCTAACATTGCGACTGAGATCAAATTCTTCTTTAAACCTGGAACATGCACTACATCTTGTAAAAGAATGATTTTACCTGACTCCCTCTGAAAGGTTATGGTACCAATGCCGGTTGCATTGTATCGTCCATTGTCGCCCAACTCAACATGCAACTAGAGATCTTTCTCCACCAAGTCACTGAAAAGATTCACATCTCCCGTCATGTGAAAGGAAGCGCTACTATCAAAATACCACCCCGATCCCAATGCACTAGACACCATGCATGCGATCAATGAGAATTCCAGCTCAAATTGCGAGGCAAGAGCCTCACCAGCTGCAGCTCCAGCAGCCTTCTTGTTCTTCTTCTTCTGTGGACAATTCGTGGCGTAATGTCCATGCTCGTGACAGTGAAAACACTTCACTTTGGACATGTCACGCTCTTTACCATCCGCACCGGATTGAGAAGCATTCTTCTTGCCCTTCCCCTTCCTTGCTTTGGCAGCCAAAGTGCAATCTTCTTCATCAGATGCCTTTGATGAAGATCCATCCCCGGTACTCCGCCTTATCTCTTCTTGCACAAGATCCGACCAAAGTCGCTCCCATCCTGGAAATTTCTCCCGACCATTGACAGAGTCCTGATAGGAGTGCCAACTCTTCGGAAGCCCAAGGAGAGCCAAGTCCACCAAGTCCTCATCATCCACACTAATTCCTACACTCCCAAGCTCATCCCTGCAGTGGACAAACTTTGTCAAGTATACCGGAATAGTGTCATTCTTCTCCATCTTTATTTTCCTGAGTTTATCCTTGAGCGCCAACTTCCTCTGGTCACTCTTGCTTTGGAATAAATCTGTCAAGGCTTTCCACATCAAGTATGGAGAAGCTTTACCATGCAGGCTGGATACAATGTGATCCTTCACGCCCTCCAACAGAATCCTTCGACATTTTTCTGTCTTCTTTTTCCAAGCCTCAACTTGAGCAGCATCAGTAGGCTTTGGGACTTCAACATCTATGAACTCCTTCAGCCCGTTGTCATCTAACACCGCCTCCATCCTGTCTTTCCATGCAACATAATTCGAACTGCCCTCAAGGGCATACTCCAGTCGCAATCCGTTGAAAGACATTTTGACTTCGACACCAAGAAAACACTGCTGCAAATTCGAATTCCACCAGCTCAAAACTCAACCACTCCTGATCTGTGAGAACAAATTATTTCTAGCACAGAGATCGATTATAGGGGAATTTACTGGATTTATCACCTTTCAAAGAAAGGATGGATCCAGAGGCTACCTGGCCCGCTTACAGACTTTGTCTACAGAAATAAATTGTAATCACTGTAATAGATCCGATGATCAATTTCACTCCGATACCATGTAGAAATTTGAATAATAGCTGAATTATTCACCGAGATTATCCTAATTACACACTATTTAAGCTTCATGCATAATACATAACCTCTTCTACAATTGATCATCAATTTGCAGAAATGGAAGCACTCGCATGCGCACATTAAAACATAATCAAGCACACATATAACACAGTATGTAATGGGGAAAGCTTACAGCTGAAAACCCCCAACTATCTGTATATTATAATGATAGAGAACATGTAACAATACATAGTACAAACTCCTCAAAAGCTCTTAGCACTATCTCCAATTGTTACACACAAACTAGCTCAGATCTGAACAAGTCACAGGTTCAAATCTCCTCCACTGTTTGCCTGCCTCTACTGCGCAATCCAAGATGAGAATGAATATGAGATCCAAGTTTGAATCCCCTTGGCTTGTACTACGCAATCCTCATTGGAAATCTCAATCAATGTGTGTGCAAATCTCATGCACAGTTATAGTCACAACTGATAGTAGACTCACCCTTTCACCCACCTCTATCACTGGTCTCCACTGAACTGTCCATGCATTACAGTTAACTGATGTATTCTTTAGTTGATTTATGAGTTAATAATTAATGAATTAATTAATAATTAATTCACACCACTCATCACTAGTGTATTTATCAGTTAGACTAAATACAACTAGTTCAACTAAGTTAAACCGAACACAACTCCATCAACTGTCTCATCAACTCCACCAAACTCTGCCACATGAGTTCTAACTGAAGTCAACCATGCAATAGCTCAACTAACTCTTAGGAAAAGCGTATTTCCTTCTGTCAGCTGCATGTGCCACATCCAAGCATCAAACTGAAGTTCTCCAAGAGGATAAGATAATGTTTATAGTCTAAATATTATTAAGGGTTAATAATATTTGACTGTTCTATTTTTAGCCCGGCAGTCTAAAAATAGATTCTGCCCAATGTCTAAAAATAGAGGTCCATCTATTTTTACCAACTTTACCAATCATCCATAAATAGCATCCTGCAACTCATAGACCATGATCCATATGTCTAAAAATAGACATAGTCTAAAAATAGACTTTGCGACAAAAATCACCTGTGTGGCCCCCCACCTAGTTTAGGTGATCACTTTCCAACTAGGATCAAGAAAGATGTTTCAGGATGCCTCCTTCACTGTTTCTTGTTGCAATCTTCAACACACTATAATATCCCAAAAGGGAGAATGCAGTAATACAAAAACAAAATATAAGAACTGCATCAATGTAAGCAAATAATCTAAAGAAACCATACAAATATACATAATAGTTGATCCATTTCATTAATGTAGGAGGTGGAATACAAGTACAACAATCCTCAAAATATGAGACACTCAAGCCAAACAGATGGCCTAGAATGACCCTGAAATGATCCCACAAGAGGGACTTATATGTAACTGTTAGATTGTTGAAAGGAATATTGCATTGTCCCTACTGCAAATGTCCGGATTGCAACTACCGACAAAATATAAGAGTGTAGATCTGGTAGTTTCGACGCTCTGATGATGCTTAAACTTTAGATCTGGGCTCTATGATGAATACCCAAGATAACCCAGAAAGGATTTCCAAATATGAAAATTTTGGAAAATCACCCTCTTAGGCCCTGTAACTATATGACTGTTGGGTATGCAGATCTACTGCATGAGTTGAAGATATGATGGTTGTTGTTATAGTGTCATTTATCACCTTCATGTACTTGATGATTTACACTTTGGCCTTGAGCACCCTTTCCCCCAGATTTGAACATTTTCTCAAAAAACAGTATCTTAAAACCCGTACGCGATTCTGCCTAGAATTTTCTGTGTATACACACGAGTCCATTCATAGAGATCCGCGTATACCTTTTTAATTATTAAAAAATATATAATTTCTTTATATTTGAGGCGGGTTTGATGGTTATTCCAGTAATTAAACCACCCCAACCTGTGGCCTAACTACTCCTAACTGCAGAAACTAATTTGAGGGAGTATAAAATCCCCTCAAAGGAATGGCCTAAGGGAGAGAGAAAAATATAGATATTATACTCTGTTGGAGCCCTATTCAAGTCTGATATTCTCATGCCTCCTGCACTTCCCAGGTATATTCAGGAAACCCTTGTTTCCTTGAGATGTTCATCACCCTATATGACATCTATTGTGCACACATCTTGGAAGAATTCTTGTGAGGCTAGGGCTGGATGGATCCAAAGGACGGTATGCTTGAGGGCCGTGGCAGGATTCAGGTGATCTCTCAACATTTTGATTACTTTACGTGCCATTCATAATAAGAAGAGCCATCTTGTTCCTGATGTTTACGTCTTTATGATGCTTTATACATGTGTAATAATCGTTAATTGAACGTTTCATATTGTTTTAATCATATTATGCATGGTTTTCAATAACATCTAAGAACTATATATGTTGTACAACTAGGTTTTTGTGTCCATTCTTTGTGGATTTACAGGGTTTGGAGCACAAAGTGTTGCAAGGGGTTTGCACCCCGCGGGATATACATCAACCGAGGGACTTTCGGGTAAGTTCTGCAACAAGTAGTATCTAGTTTTCAGTATAGAAGTTGGTTAAAGTGAGTCCTTCTTGAATGGCATGCCCCTAATCTGTGAAGGTTGTTAACCCAAGACCTTTAGGGTATCATATCCCGAAACAGAAATGGCCACTCCACTGGGGATCACATTCTTTTGATTTCACGTTTGGGTTGTTTTATTTGTCTTGTAGGTTCCCAACAATTTCTATCACTTTTTTCAGTCTAGCAAGTCCTTTTTCAGTCAGACAGAAGACCTGGTCTCTTGATCAGGCTTGATTTTTTTATTTTTTTCTTATCTTTGTTTACATATGCAGTTTTTTCTTTACACAGTCGCGTATACATGCTATTTTTTGCAAAGGGACCCGCGTATACATGAGTTTCCTTTGTTACAGTCACGTATGCACGCTTGTTTCTCTCTGAAAAAACGCGTATGCCTGGGAAAATTTGAAAATTTTAGTTTCTAGCCCCTATGGTCTTGTCTGTCTGTGTTGAGCTATTTATGTAGTATCTTGAAGGCCTCTAGACTGTGTTCTAAGTGATTTTGTGTCTATTTCTCTCTTGCTTGTATGAAGACCTAGCCATTTGGTGAAATCCTTGTTTTGTGTGTTTGCAATTGCGGCTTGAGCACCAAGATCTTTCCCTGAAGATTCTTGGTTGTCCTGAACATTTCGAACAACGAGCTTTTACTTGTTTGCTCTTCTTGGCCTTATGCATTGCTTCGCATTTGATTTTTGCCTTCTTGGTGTAGTTGGTTTTCTTGATTTCGTAGACTTTTCTTGTTGTGAATTTTCAAAGATCTCTTTTTTTATTTTTTGGAGTTGCTATTTGTTGCAAGATTATGCTATTGTACTGAGTTGATTGATTGATTTTCTTGCTTCTTTTTGCTCGAATAAGCCCCTCTACGAAAGTTGCACGGTTGTATTGAGTACTTTGAAGCCTTTGATTGGAGTTCATGTTTGCTTGATTCAGTTTCTGGATAGTTTCATTTGTATTTTTGAAATCTCATTTCTTTTTTGTATAAGTTGAAAAGCCCAAAAGCGTTTTGCGTTTTCTGTTGCTTTTTGCTTCCAGCTTTGTTTACGGTTTCTTTTTCATCTTATTAAGCTTTTGGTTAAGTTTCTACTCTTCGGTTCATGGCCTGATATGGAAGGAAGTCTTCTCTTGATTTCTCTCTTTTATGTCAAGTACATTTTGGCGTTTTTTATACATAGGAGTTCTGATTTGGAAATAGCCTTGTTGACTGTCAAAAAGTGATTGAACCTTTGGTTTTTCTAGAGACTCCATTTTTTATTCTTTAGAAGTAGCATCTTAGTTTTTGCATATCATTGGTAGTTTTCATTAAGTGCATTGAAGCGTTTTTTTTAGTCTTTTTCATAATTTCCTGAGTTGTGAGTGTCTGAAAAGAAAACAAATTTTTTTTTTAGTTTTGTAGAACCTGTGTAGAAATCACTCTTCATCGAAAGGAAATCATTGCATTTTCATGTAGTTTGGTTTTCATTGGTTTCTCCTATGTCTTAAAAACACCATCAGTTTTACTTTCGTGCACCCTTAACTTAAATAACATCCCATCTAAAATAAGTGATATAAATTAAAAACAACTAGTAGTTTTTAACATCCCATCCCATAGTTGCCTATCCTAGGGACCACACAGGTGACTGCGGTGGGGAATACTCGTGGTACCTGAGGCAGACATTTCATCACTTCCATCAGTACTTCTAGATGGTGCCCTTGCGAAGCTTGGGTACTTTCACCGGCAAAGGCTGTTGTTAGGAGGTCAGCGTAACTGTTTCTATTACCTTCGCTAGTAGGCCTGAGTCGTAATTACCCTAGACTGCTTTCGGGAGGTCCTATTATTTCGCTTTCTTGTATTTTGGTGTCTGGTCCTCATCACCTGGAGCAAAAATACTTGAGAGCTGCTTGTTCAACTGTATCTTAAGAACTTTTTAAAGTGTGCTCTTTTCTCCTAGATTGCTTAGCTTCATATATTTTTTGAGTTTAAAATAAATCTCTTAAAGTAGCTGACCGATCACCTCGTCGATCGAGGAGGCTTCGTGGGTTGTCTCCTACGAGTGTCAAGCCTTCTTCAAGAAGGCGTAGGAGTAATTTGGATGGTGATTTTCACCCGGTGGTTTCAGACGCAGCGGAGAGAGATCCTCAGTTATGACTTGTTGTTTTTGTGGGTAGTTCTAGTGTTTGTGTCAGTATAGAGAGGAGTGCCTCACTCATCTCGAGAGTTTTATTTCCTACAGAAGAAGTAGGAGTAGAGGAATTCCCTTAGCCTCCTAAGTCTCTTCCATCTCCTCTTCCTGCTAATCATCCTTTTATCATTCAATACATTGGACTCGAGTCTCAGAGACCCGTAAGTCCTTATCCATCATATTCGCACCTTTCGATGGCCAAGACTGGGAACAGAGCTTCGGTTGTGAGTGCTGCAAGTGTTCAGACCCCTTTTTCAGTCGAAGGAGGGGGCACTATTGCTATATCTACAATCACTTCTAGTGATGTTGTGTTTGGCTCTGGTCACACCCAAGCACATGCTTCGCAATCTGGTCCCTTTTCTTATGGAATGCCCACTAGTGGGATTCCTTCTTTATCCTTTTCTACTGCTTCAAATGCATCTACACCCATATCCTCTATGGCTAGTGGATTAGATTATTTTCAAGGGTTCCCCTTTGGGAGTGGGCATATACCTCATTCGACCCCTTCCTTAGGATCTTTACCTTTTGCTTCTCAGACTCAAGATTTCAATCCATGGTCTAGAGGCCAAAGTTCTAATACCTTTATAAGTTCGAATCTTTTTTTTACAGCGATGGGAGTGGGGAATCAGTTTCTCATTGGTCAGCAAGGGAATGTTCCTTTCCCTTCATCGAGTACATCTCAGGCCTTTTCTCCATTTGCAAATGCTTGGAACCCTTATCAAGGGGTTTCCTCTCCATTCACTACCTCAATGGGGGGAAATGGTCCTGTTTATAGTAACTCCATGTTTGGGGGGGGGGGGGGGGGTCCTTCTTCGAATGTTAGGTCACAAGGATTTTCCTATGGCCCAACATTCTCGACAAACAATATTTGGCAACTTGGTGCCCTCAGCAAATCTAGGGTATTATTTTCAGAATGTGGGGAATCCTTCCTATGGAGGGTGGAATTCCTGGGATCCTCCTCGTTTACCATTTCTGGCAACATTAAACTTGCCAGATTTCTCGAAATTGACTAACGTTTCGATTCGGTATAGTCCGAGATGGCCTCCGGTCCCCACCAAACTCCCCTCAGACATTCCAAAGTTTGAAGGGAAGAATGGAGAGGATCTGGCAGATCATATCACCACTTTCCATTTATGGTGTTCATCCAACTCCCTGATTGATGATTCGATTAGTTTGAGGTTATTTCAACGCACCTTAACTAGAAATGCAACCAAGTGGTATATTGAGTTAACTGGGGGGAGTTTTTCCACTTTTGGAGATTTGGCTACCATGTTCTTAAACCACTTTCAGTTACTTGTCCGTTATGACACCGGGACTGACCTCCTGGCCAATTATCAGCAGGATGAGGCAACTCACATTTCTGATCATATTCAGGAATGGCGAAGAAGGAAGAGGCTCATTAAAGCCCATATTCAGAATGAATTCCTTCTGGAATGGTTTTTGAAGTTTTTGCAGCCAGATATTTCTAAAGATGTATCCCTGTCAGGGGTATTTTCTGAAGAGCGGGCTATTTTTAGGGCTCAGCAATTAGAATTGATTTATTCTTAGTCTGGATTCCTCAATAAAATTTTGTCGAATGCTCCTCAATCCAAATTGGAATTTTCCAAAACTAAACCCGATCCTCATGGTGATGGGCTTATTGGTTCGATCGATAGCAGTGCAGCTAACTTGCTTAGTCAATTTCAGCAGTTGTCTATACAAATTGCTTCTTCTGGTCAGGTTGTGCCTTCAATGTCAACTCCTTCTTAGTCCTTGGCAGTTTTTAATACTGTCCGGAATTCTAACCCCAAAGGAAATCAACAATCCGATGAGAAGAAAAAGGGACGGAATAACAAAAAGAAAGGCAAGGATGGGAAGGGGAATGCAAACAAAACCAACAATCATGTTGGAGAGGGTCAAAAGGACAATAAGAGGAAAGTAAAGTTTCCATGCAAGTTGTGCACTGGAGACCATCTTACGCACCTTTGCCCTAAAATTTAGGATGTGCAGCGCTTGTTAGCTCAACAAGGTTCTTCCAATTCCCAGGTTGTGTTAACAAACCCTTTTCCCCAAGGGCAACAATTGATTGCTGGTGCGAATCAAAATACTGGGGCTCCCTCTAGGGGCAGCCAGGAAGGGGAAATTTCGTCAAACATATATATGATGAGTGCTCACGTAGATATCGCTACGAGATCTCGTGATGATAGTGAAATTGAGTCTTCGAAAGCTAAGGGTACTCCTGATAGTGTTGAACCACTTCATATTACGAAGCCTACTGTTGAGCCTATACCTCGGATGCTGAAATCATATTCAAAACGTACGACGATTAATCCAAATGCCAAGGCTACTCAAAACTACTCCATTGTAGAATATCTATCTCAGAGTCCTTGTGCTATGTCTGCATTAGAGGTGCTCCAGTCTTGTCTTGCTCAGCGAAGTGCTTTTCTCACTGTTATTGGGGCTGTAGATCCAAAGAACTCTCTTATGATTACATTTGATATGTCTAATTTTAAAAAGAGACTCCCTCATCATATGGCTTTCCATATTAGATCGAGTTATCGAAAATGCAATATCTTTCAAATAGTCGTTGTTGAAGGTGCTTCCATGTGTGTAATGTCACTTGCATGCTGGAAGGCTATTGGATCTCCCGCAGTTGTTTCTTCAGCCACTCTTTTGACTGTGTTTGATGGTCATTCTCACAGGCTGCATGGTATTGTTTCGGCTTTGCCCGTCTGTGTTGGGGAAAAACTGTTAATATTGAAGTATAGATAATAGATGCAAGCTTAGACTATAACCATCTGTTGGGGAAAAACTGGATCTATGAGATGGATGCCATTTCATCCTCTTTATTTTGTATTGTTTGTTTCCCTCACGAAGGGAGAATCGTCACAGTTAACCAACTGGATTGTTCTCTTATAGATCAGAATGCACCTTCTGACTCAGTCATTCCTTTGGTGAACGATACCAATGCACCTATTGAGAATTTGGGGGTTGGAATGTATTATTCTTTGATGGGTACTTTTGATCTTCTGCCTCCTTCGGTTCATATCAATGCAATTTCATCCTCCATGGTTCCCATTCGAAGAAAGTTTTTCAGAACTCATTATTTTTCAAACCCTTGGACCTTACCTTATCCTACCTCCATTAGTAGAAGGTCAAGTGGGTGGAATGGAATTTCCAATGTCTATAGCTGAGATTGCTTATAGCTCTATTGTTGACTCTGGAGAGTCCATTCTAGTTTCTCTTTCACCAGAGGAATTGGATGGAGATGTGGCTCCGGCTTGGACTCTTAGTTCATCTTCAGCCTAGGATTGCCTTGATACCACTCTTCCATCTGAAGAGGCCATCCTGGAAGCAATGACTGGTGTAGAGAGACAGTGGGATGATTTGCATCATCGGTCTTACTTTCTACTAGATTTGATCGAAGTTGAATCAAGTTTTCCCAGCCCTCATTTTTTTGGTCTTATTCACCCGATCCTGAACCCTTTAGCACCAGCACAAGTTTTTGTTGAAGGGAAAATGGTTGTGATTTCTCCTACTATCTCGGTGAACATTTCCAGAGATCTCGACATTATAGAGAATGTTTTCATCGGAGCTTAATGTTCCCCTAAAGAGGTTCAAATTTATATCGATCTCTTCCGAGAATTTAGGGATGTGTTCACTTGGTCTTATGAGGAAATGTTGAGTATAGATCCATCTATTGTCCAACATGATATTAAGGTGTACGAAAATTCTAAGCTTGTCAAGAAAAAGATTCGTTCAGTCAACCCTAGGAAGGTAGCAGCTATCAAAGTTGAGGTGGAGAAGCTTCTTAAGGTGGGATTCATTTTTCATGTTCCTTTGACAGAATGGGTTTCGAATCCAGTTCCTGTGGACAAGAAACAAGGAACAATTCGAGTTTGCATTGATTTCAGGGACCTAAATAAAGCATGTCCTAAAGACAACTACCCCACACCGTTTATAGATCAGATTATCGATGAGTGTGCGGGAAATGAGATTTTATCCTTCATGGACGGTTTCTCTGGATATAATCAAATTACTATCCGTCTGGAATATCAGCATAAGATTGCATTTATTTGTCCCTGGGGTACCTTTTCTTACAAGAAGATGCCTTTTGGCCTTAAAAATGCTGGAGCTACTTTTCAACAGGCTATGTCCTATGCCTTCCACGACATCAAACATATTATTGAGGCATACTTGGATGATTTAGCTGCCTGTTCTCGTCAGAGAATTGA
Source organism: Pinus albicaulis (assembly GCA_034641835.2). Lineage (NCBI taxonomy): Eukaryota > Viridiplantae > Streptophyta > Pinopsida > Pinales > Pinaceae > Pinus > Pinus albicaulis. Next base: position 1,265,736,350 of record CM076574.1, on the reverse strand, counting down.
TCATCCTTCTCACCTCCGTCAGGTATTTGAACGATGTCGGCATTACAAAATCTAGTTGTATCCGAACAAGTGTGTTTTTTCGGACACATCCGGTCGGTTGTTGGGATTTATTGTGTCTGCAGAAGGGATTCGGGTAGATCCCTTCAAGGTTGAGGCAATACTTCAATTGACTCCCCCGTCTTCAATTCGTCAACTTCAAATTCTGCAAGGAAAAGCTAATTTTTTGCAGAGATTCATCATAAATTATGTTGAGATTACGAAAGGATTTATGATATTATTGAAGAAATGAGTTCAATGCTTTTGGGATGACTTCGCTCAGCGCTCATTTGATGCTTTGAAAAAATCATCAACCTCTGCTCCTCTACTGAGTCCACCTGATTATAGCAGGGATTTCCTTTTGTATCTCGTGGCAGCAGAATCTACCATTGGTATGGTTATGGTTCTGGAAGAAGATGCTCTTTCAGAGCATGTTATATACTACCTTAGTCGAGGCTTGGTAGGACCTGAACTCCGGTACTCTCCGATAGAGAAGCTTTCTTTAGCAGTTGTCCATGCTATGCAACGGCTCAGATATTATATTCTTCTTCGAAAAACCTATGTTTTGGCAGCAGTCAATCCATTTCATTTTGTTCTCGGTAGGCAAGTGATTGGGGGAAAATAAAATCAATGGATTGTGATTTTGCAGTAATTTGATCTTGAGTTTATGTCTTCCAAGTCCAACAAATCATTGGTTTTTGCCGAATTGACTTTTGAGCTGCCCTGTGGAGAAGAGATGGTTTATGATGAGTCCTTCCCGGATGAACATCTTTTTCTCATTTCTTCACAGGATCCTTGGTATGGGGATCTCATAGTATATCTCCAGACTGTGAATTTTCCCTCGACTTTTTCAAAGGATGAGCGCCGTAAGTTACGTCACCTAGCTAAAAATTACTTGATCATTGGTGACATTTTATATCGTCGCGGGGCTAATTCAATCCTTAGGTGGTGCTTAAGTCTCAAAGAACAATGAGGTTGTGTTGAATGATTGTCACAGTGGAGCTTATGGTGGTCATTTATCTGGGCTTGCCACAGCCCAAAAAAATTTGCGTGCAGGATACTTTTGGCCTTCAATTTTCAAAGATTGTATGGAATCGATCAAAAGGTGTCATCCGTGTCAAGTCTATACTCGAAATATGCACGCTCATCCAACTCCCCTCTTTCATGTCATCACTATCGGCCCCTTTACAAAGTGGGGTATTTATTATACTACTTGTAACTCGTCTTTGGCTAAAGGTCACAAGTACATTATTATAGTTGTAGACTACTTCAAAAACTGGGTTGAGACCATGCCTATTTTTGGGAATGATGGTGAGACAGTAGCTCTTTTCCTTTTCAATCAAGTCATTTCTCGCTTTGGTATTCCCAAAGATATTGTCACTGATCATGGTAGTGATTTTCAGAACAGCATGATGGCTGAATTGGCTCTGAAATTAGGTTTCCGATAGGATCACTCGTCTCCATATTATCCTCAAGCCAATGGGCAGGTGGAAGCCGTAAACAAATCCTTGAAGACAATTCTTCAACGGAAAATTGATAAAGCTCGATCCAATTGGCACATTATGTTGTATCCTGCGCTTTGGGCATACCGGACGTCAGTCAAAACTGCAACTGGTTTTACTCCGTTTCAACTAGCTTATGGGTTGGAATCTATCTTTCCCATTGAATGTGAAATTCCTTCTCTTAAGTTAGCTGTAGAACTTCTTCCTGACACCTTCAGTCTGGAAGAACGTCTCCTTCATCTAGAACATCTCGATGAGCAGCATCGGGATGTTGCCACGATGAATGAGGCATATAAGAAACGAATAAAATTTCAGTACGATAAAGCAGTCAAACCTAGGGTTTTATCCGAAGGAGACCTTGTCTTGGTTTATTCCCAAGAGAAGAATTCCTTAGGAGAAGGAAAGTTCAAATTTATGTGGTATGGCCCCTTCCTTATTAAAAAGGTCCTAAAAAAAGGAGCTTATGCCTTGGTTTATTTTGACATAAATGAGTTGGCGGAGCCCAGAAATGGGCTCTATTTGAAAAAGTATTATGCCTAGGCTTTGGCCTAGCATCTTGCTTTTTGTATATATATATATATATATATATATTGTACATATCTGATTTTTCGGTTTTTGGTGTGATTATGATGCATTTGATCTTCTTTGGTAGGTTGTGTTGGATTTCATGAGTCATTTTGGTTTCGTTGATGGTGCTAGTAGACATACCGGAACTTGGCTTCCGCGGCTTGGGTACTTCATTATCCATCTGATCAGTTATTGGTTTCAAGAGGTGTCTGCATTGGTCCTGCTTCAAACAACGTAGCAGAATACACTGCAGTAGTTTATTTACTCTCGGAAGAAACATCTTTGGGTGTTGATTCGTTAGTAGTTTTCTTGGACTCCTAGCTGGTGGTTTCGCACTTGAACAACACATATTGGGTTCAAGAACCATTTTTGCACCGATTTTTTTTTAGGGTACGCTTTTTACAAAGATCATTTCAATTTATAACATTCATTCACATTCCTCGAGCTGATAATTGGATGGCATACTTATTGGATAATTAAGCAATTGATTGGCATATCCATCATTCAACATTTTAATCAATATATCAAATACATCATTCATTTTTCATACATTTGAGTCTTCACATCATATAAATCGTTGTATATATATATATATATATATATATATATATATATATATATATATAGTCAGAGTGTTCAAAATATACAAAATTTGGACCCATCTGTCCTACAAAATTAGGGCTTATGCCCGATCATGTTTAGTATCAAAAATATATTACAGTCATCTGGTAAAATATATATATCTAATCCTATGGTCCCTACCCAACATTCATGTTCCTATATAACATGATGCCAGTAGCTACACGGCGGAATAACCGTACCCAGTCTTGTGCTACCCTGACTACCCGTCTCTGGATAGCCTCTGGTAAGTCCTCTACTGCAGACATAGGCACTTGGTGAGTCAAATTCTCCAAGTTTCTTTGTATAGCATGGAGGGTCCTACCCGAGTCTTCAACATCTACCTCACCTCTGTGACGCTTATGTTTTGGGTATCCCTCAGGTCTGACTGGTCCCATATCTATATCATGATCATCAATAATCTTGTAAGTCATTTGAGTTTAATCAAAAATATTTTTTCATTATCATATTTTGAAAAAAATCCAAAAAAAATTAAATATGTGAAAAAGAGCGAGAACGGGATATTACTTCATATTTTGATGGCAGATACAGTGTCAGTTTTTTCGCCCTTGAACGAAGCACAAAAATCTATGTCTTTCCTTCATTTGGGATGGTTTTAGTTTTGACTTAGGAGAAGCCATAACCTTGTCACATGCGTCAGTTCTCCCCTGGTTGGTTATCTCTTCCAATCATATGGAGGGTTTGTTCGTGCCTCCTGCATGACAAAATTATACAAAGTTATCATTTGCTGCCATAGTCAACATGAGTCATGCTTTTGTTCAAGGGAATTTAACCTGATTCGGCCTATCTGCGGTGTCTCTTGACTCATTTTTCAATCGGCCTTCCTGGTCTTGTTAGTATCTTGTTCTATCACATCATATATTTGGTCCTATGCTCGTGTTGGTTTGAGAAGGTCTCCATTGACTTCTTGCTGGCAGGTTTGTCTCTTATCGACTACGACATATTGATCTGAGAGCAAACCTAGAGTTGCATCCTAGCCCTATTTACATCATTGATAGGCTACCTTGTGCTCAGCATCTGATCATCATCATTGGTCTTTGACTGAGTGGTTTCCCTTGTGTTCGACATCAACTTACATTATCACACTTGGGATTCGTGCAGTACCTTGATTTCCATTTGACCCTATCGGTGGATATCTCACCTCTTTTTCAGCTTTCATTATTGGTTGGTTCAGAGGGTTTCTGCTGTGCGCTAGCTTCATCTTGTGCATGCTGAAAACGTACTTCGGGTTGGTTACTTCACTCTACTTCATCTGATTCCTTCCAAATTTTGGCCTACAGGTTACACTCGTGCCGGACTGATGTGGGATTCCTTAATGCCTTCCTTCCAGCAGATCTTTTCTCTTCGACTCCGAGTCATTGCTCTGGGAATAAGGTTTAGATTCCTTTTGTTAGTACCTTAAGGTTTGCAGTCATCAGTGGCAGATTCTTTGCCATCGACAGTGAGGATACATCATTGCCTCCTGATTGGTGGATTATTTCAAGTGTTCGACTTCAACTCATTTATTCATACTTGTTGGATTGTGTTGGGGCACCTTGACACTCATTATCATTAGTGATGGGTTGTCTCGCGTTTGTTAACGGTATACATCAATGACTAGTAATCAAATGATTTCTCACATGGTTGACTTCAGTTAATTTATTCCCATCATGTAGAATTGTGCCATAGTGATTGGTGAAGACCTCAGGTTTGCATCAACATGATTCGGTTCACTTAGACAGCTTCTTCAATTTTCTTCCGGTGACATCATACACCCTTATATGTTGAAGTTTCACCACAACGACATCTTATATGTTGGCTCCTGAGTTGCGTGTTGTACCATTTGTTCTACCACTTCTGATTTGGTACTTGGAGATTCAGTTGTGACTTTTGTGATCAGATATCTATTGCAGCATCATTGATCAGTATTCTATATGTGATACTTGGACCTGATTTTGACTTGTACTTCTGGGCAATGATCAGTGATCAGATGATTCATTATGTACTTTACCTTTTTCATATATACTTGTATACATTTTGGATCCGCTCTATATTTCATATGTGGACATGCTTTTCTTTCACTGAGCATGGGTATGCCTGCCTTAGACATGAGCTATCTCTTTGATTTCTCTCACTGGTTTTTTGGCAGGCTGAAATCTGGTGAAGTCCTCTCTAGTCCTTGCAAGGTTATTTCTATGCACATAATACATTTTGGCCATCATGTACCCCTTCTGACCTCATATATTAGGGGGTATCTATGATAGTGTTATTTATCACCTTCATGTACTTGATGATTTACACTTTGACCTTGGGTACCCTTTCCCCCATACTTGAACATTTTCTCAAAAAACAGTATCTTAAAACCCATACGCGACTATGCCTAGAATTTTCCGCGTATACACGCGAGTCCATTCATAGAGATCTATGTATACCTTTTTAATTATTAAAAAATACATAATTTCCCTATATTTGAGGCGGGTTTGATGGTTATTCCAGTAATTCAACCACCCCGGCCTGTGGCCTAACTGCTCCTAGCTGCGGAAACTAATTTGAGGGATTATAAAAGCCCCTCAAAGGAATGGCCTAAGGGAGAGAGAAAAATATAGATATTATACTTTGTTGGAGTCCTATTCAAGTCTGATATTCTCGTGCCTCCTGCACTTCCCAGGTATATTCAGGAAACCCGTGTTTCCTTGAGATTTTCATCACCTTACATGACATCTATTGTGCACACATCTTGGAAGAATTCTTGTGATGTTAGGGCTGGACGGATCCAGAGGATGGTATGCTCGAAGGCCGTGGTAGGATTCAGGTGATCTCTTCACGTTTTGATTAATGTACGTGCCATTCATAATAAGAAGAGCCATCTTGTTCCTGATGTTTACATGTTTATGATTATTTATACATGTGTAATAACCGTTAATTGAATGTTTCATATTGTTTTTATCATATTATGCATGGTTTTCACTAACATCTAGGAACTATATATGCTGTACAACTAGGTTTTTGTGTCCACTCTTTGAGGATTTACAGGTTTTGGAGCACAAAGTGTTGCAGGGGATTTTCACCCCACGAGATCTACATCAAATGAGGGAATTTTTGGTAAGTTCTGCAACCAGTAGTATCTAGTTTTCAGTATATAAGTTGGTTAAAGTGAGTCCTTCTTGAATGGCATGCCCCTGATCTTTGAAGGTTGTCAACCCAAGACCTTTAGGGTATTATATCCCGAAACAGTTGCAATGAAGCACAACCAACTCAATGCATAGAGGGTTGATCCCTCATTCAAATCCTTAAGCCAAAAGCTCAAGATCTGTCTCCTCCAACCTCCTCCAATAGACGCAACTACTGAATACACAACAGTTGGAGAAAAACGCTAAACTTCCTTCCTCGTTCAGATCTGCAAGACTGAACTGTGCAATCCTTGAGGGGAATGTTGCTGCATGGAGGTATGAAATGATGGCCTCAATGCCAGATATGAATATGTTGCTCGTGAAAGGCTGATCTTGAAGCATAGTGTGAAAGGATGAATCCTCCACTGGTTTCCTATCTGAAGTTATAGAAACAACCTCCACCTCTCAAACCCTCAAGCAGGAATGTGTTATTCCTGTGACTGAATGTGCATATGAGAGTGGTTGAATGTGGCACCAATTCCTGATGATGCATGGCATCTCATAATAACCTTCCCAAAGTAGGAACTCGAAGTCCCCCATGAGTAAGGGTGGTATTTCCGCTCGGAAACACCCATGTGCTAAACAACACTGCAGACTTAGCTAAACAGCATAAGCATGCATAGAAATGTCACATGACAAATCGAGATCTAAACATATCAGAAATAATAATCTAAATCCTTCCTTCTATTGTTGCCTTCATCTCCCTTATATGCTTTGTGAGCCTTCCATAGCCCTAGCCCACCTCATAACTGTGTTGCACATGTTCCCACTAGCCTCCATGAAGACTGCATTTTCTCTCCATGTTCTCCACCATCTCTACATTTAATTCCCACCCTCTCCATCATGTGTCCATTAGATGAAAAACTTCCTCCACTATCTCATCATTAGTGCTCTATGATCTTACTTTGAATGCACCATGATCTAATTTGACTTCCTCCATGATCTCCATGATCTATCATTAATGTGGCATGATCTCCACTCTTCCTTCATTTAAGAAGCTGCTCCACTACTCCATAATGCAGATCTAGCTCTAAAATATCCACATACACACATCAAAAGTGGATTTTATTCATCTATGGGGTTTATGGGTCCCTTCACCCTCTTATTTAATCAATTAATTAAGAAAATTAAGAACTATAATATTCCAATAATCTAATGGAAAATTGGGAATATTACAGTCCTAAAATGCTATAGGAAACTCTGTTTTTGCTACAGGAAGTCTTGGTTTTTAGCAGAAAACTGTTTTTATTATATCTCACAAACTGTGCATCCATATGTTGAGTATTTTCATGGGGAAATGCATATATGTGATAGTAACATGCTCAAGTAATTTCAGCAATTTCTGGTGCAAAATTGGTGAGAAATCGACCTCCATCACCTACATCCATTTTATTTTTTTTCAATATTATTACATCCAATGGCCGATATTGTTTATGGGGAGGTGCATAAGGATGATGGTAACATGATCAAAAAATATCAGGTCAATCCACTCTACCATTTGAGAGTTATGGATAAAATAATTTTTCTACAAAGGGTTGTCCTCAACTGCTACAAGAAATTTTATAATTGCTATGGGAAGTTACAGAAAACTACATGCAGGTGGATCGAGGGCAAACAACAGTCACAAAAGGCCTTGATGTGTAAAAAAATGAATTAGGAGAGTCTTCCCATCATTTCCTGCCACCTTCTCATTACTCCTCCATCTCAAGCACCAAGTTTTTCCATTCAAAGCCTACACTTTGTCACCTCTGTAACATATTTTTTTCTTTAAAAAAACACAGAGTTCCTTCACTCCATTTTTCCAAGGCCACGCCACTTTCTCATCATTATATAATCATTCTACCGTCACCCTAAGACTGCCTCACACTCTCTCTTATCAATCATACACAGCTAAAATCCTAAAACAAGCAGAGAAAGAGGCTGCTACAAGAGAAAGTAATTACATATAGCAATCATTGTGTATGCACCAGAAAAGCACTGAATATGGTTTTGACCAATCATGGAGGCCAATAATAGTTGTGAGATGAATCTTAAGATTGTAATGACACTACAAGGGGGATCCTACCCCAGCAGACATACACGTGAAGACTCAGCAAGGTACCTACACACACACAACAAGCAAGTCAAGTTAAAACACCTCAAAAAGAAAGAAGACACAACAAAGAATAAAGAAGCAATACAAACATAATGGTGCAACTCTGACTCCATCTTCAACTCCAACATGCATCATCCTGCAACGACTTAACCAAGAGGTAAGGCTCAGGTATGCAACTCTCTAACCTCACCCTTTGAATCTATTATAGCTTAAGAAAACATTAAAATGTGAGAAGGAAAGTTTTTTTTTTATGGCCAAAATCAGTAGCACAACAACCTCAGCCTTATCTAGCACTTAGCTTCACTTTTCCACTAAGACACACACACATGTTGGAGAGGAACAAGACAAGAGGACTTGAAAAAGTGGGTAATAAGCAATTAGTTGTGATGAAAGACAAGGAGTACCAAGGGGTAACTGAGGGCGAACTCAGTTAACAGAAAAATAACTATGAGTTTATTTTTCATGCAAGGAAAGAAAATTTTGAAAAAAGAGAGAAAATAATAATAATGAAAATTTAAAAAAATTAAAAAATAAAAATTAAATATAAAAGGTGGACCCACCACCTATTGACATGCAAATATTAGCTACTACAGGCGAAATAGAGCTACTACAGGCACATAAGTTGCTACAAGAAGTTTCTACACGAACAACAGAGTTGCTACAAGAAAATTTGATTTGCTACAGGATGTTATGAGTTGCTACAAGATCACATCGAGGTCATTTTCAGGGTTTCATAGGTGTCCAAATGATGGAAAAAGGTAGCAGGAGGTTGGAAAAGGATATGGAAGACCTTGCCAAACTGAAAAACCTTCAAGAACCAATCTTGCACAAGGGAAAAAAGGTAGGCTAATGGTCTCTAGAAACACTGTGATTTTTCTATACAAAAACATATTTGAAAAAATAAGTGAAGATGGAATCATGGAAAATTTTGGGGGCTAATATTCGCAGGTGGGCTAATTTTCCATGATTTTTTCAAAAAAAAGATTTTCCAATTTCCATATTTTATAAAATTGATTCACCCAAATTTTACAATACAAAATTATTTTTCCTTAAAAATAGCCAACATTATATATAGATTATATATAAAACAATTATAAATCTGAATAATTTTACAAATACATTAATAATTTTTTATAGTTTGGATATTAGGAACTAGTGAGATTCGCCAATGTTTTTAAACTTCAAAATAATTTTCCATCCTTGAAATTTTCCCTGGAAGGAATGTGAATGCAATAGACCTACAAGCCAACAGAGTTCACTTTCAAAGAGGAAAGTTTTGTTTTTGTGCTTGAAATATTGCTAAACAATCATGAAAAGAACAACTACATTTTTTTGTGTGTCCTTTTAGAACCTACAACCAAGCTTCTTAAGAGAAATGATTGAGGAATGTACAAAAGAGAGGCCACCAAGGCCATGAAGGAGGCATAATTAAGTCACTAATTTTCTCAGAAGATGAGCAACACTTTCAGTAGGAGGGTATGATAGGCCTCTAAATTAGACATAAATTAAGGCTCATATAACATTTATTAGGCACATAAAAGATATATTAAATCTCTCCTTCTAAATTTAATAATATTTTTTTAATCGTTAATATGTTCTTAGGAAGCTTTAGAGATAATTGCATACTTTTTCTTAATATTATTTATTTTTGAAGAATATTGTGAGAATATTGGGCAGATTATGAAGATTTGGAGAAGGAGATAATTTAGGGACTTGATCCCTACTACTGGAGGATCAATATTGGAGAATAAATTAACAAAATATCATTAAATTATTGAGAAATTATGGAGTAATTTTAGAACTCCAATGATTGAGAAAATCTAGGAATGTGTTCCCTGTCATTTAATGTAGATTCCTAGTGTTGAGAACCAGATCCACTATTTGAGGGATTTTGGAGGGGAAAGATTCCTCCTTTTAAGGATAATTTTTCCTCATTATTTTGTATCAGTATTAATTCAAATTTTCCTCTAGGGGCATGTATTGTTTAGTATTATTGTGAATAAAACTTGTTGTTTAGCAGCTCCACTTTCTTTTCTTGCAGGGATGTACTTGGACTGCTTCAATAATGAAGATTGGTGCCATTTTTAGCTTCTAATGCTTGGTTTCTTCCATATGACTCTGATTCCTCCTTGGGCTTGGCCATCCCAGGAGCCTCAGAGCCCTCTTGCACAATTTATTTATGTTATTTTCACTTCTTATTCACATGCATCTCTCATTTCTGTTTTTCATATTTTTGTATTTAGTATTATTTCTTTTCTTGTTTTAGGATTGAGTTAAATGATTGAAGTGAGTTATTTTTTAGGTTTTTTATAGATTAAAAATCATTATTCATCCTCAGAATAACTTTGTAATTTCATCTTAATCATTAAGCTACTTGGATTTGGTTACTAGTTCACGGAAATAAGATTTCTGGAAATGCCTTGTAGCGAAATAGTAGTAATTTTTTGCTATTTTTAGAATGGTTTAATGAGATTCATTTGACTTTATTAACTTGTATTAGGTCATAATAATGTTAATGTTAATAACAAAATTCACCCCATTTCATTTTCACTTGATTAGGTTAGGCATTTGATAGATTAACTAGCTCACTAGTTCTTGAATTTCCATAATTTAGAGTAGTATTTTTCTATTATTTTTTAGCACGTGTGAACATGGTTATTTTGGAGTGATTCCACTTGGAATGGAGTCCTAAGACATTATAATTATTAAAAAAAAAATTGTCTCATCCCATTTTCATTTTATTTAATTAGGCATTCGGTGATTTATCTCCAAAATAGAACTTCTTGTAGCAAAAACAGAACATCATGTAGCACTCTTGTAGTACATGTAAACTCTACCATATTTCCTCCCAAAGCTTGGTTTTTGTCTCTTAAGCTTAAATCATGACCCCTAGGATCTAAATCCATGATTGAGGAAGAATAAACACCACTTAGGACATGCATTTTCACAAAGTAGATTAGGCTTATTTATTTGAATTCATGCTCTTAGGATTTCAATTACAAATTGTTATTCTTGCCTAGGATTAATTTATTTTGAAAGAAACACTTACATTTACACAATCAGTTTAGGCTTTGATTTCATGACATGCACTCCATTACATCATATCAACAAAATAAGAACACATTGTATACTGCACATATAGTTTCGATACCTCTTATGAACCCTGAGGTGATAATTCAAGTTGTTAGCCTTATGAGTTGCATCATTCTTGTCACAATACTGAGGCTCATCACTCCTAAAGATGGAAAATTTTCTTCATAAATGTTTGAAGCATTTTGAATAAACATTAACCATAATTTATAATCATGTCTCTATATTTCATAGTCACTTTTCAAAAACCTTATGGATCTTTTAGGATTTCATCTTCAAATCTCTAATGCACTCCATCCACATACTTATGGCTAAACCTAGGTATCTAACAAATAATTTATTTGTACTCGTTACATATACCACTAGCATAAAAGAAAATGGGGTCATTGTTTGCATATTTTGCAGGACAATGGTAATAATGCCCCTCCTATATCTAAATGGCGCCCTCATTTTCTTCTTTGTTTTGAATTTCATCCTCTGGCTCTATGAGATTCCAATCACTCTCCCAATTCCATCTACATCATGGTACACAGCTTCTTCTTTATGCAAAATTGGCTAATATTCACAAAAAAATTTATGGCATCCTTTAATAAACACAAGGAAAGTATAAGTAATTTCATAATCAACATCAAGTTGCTCCACATTTTTATGTTTGGGATTAAGTTTGATTACATTTGATAAACAATGTTTTAATAGTAAAAAATATACAATCTCAACCCCACTCGATATGGTTCTTACACCATGTCAAGAAAGGAGCAACTCTGAATGAAATTTTTGCTTTTGCGTTAAGATAGAATATGACTATATACAAGGAGAGGGAGACTATTGGGTTTCATCTCCAAACGTCTCTTTGTCTTCCAAATTCTCTTATTTAGATATTTACAATATTTACATAGGATTCTTAATCCCAAATATTAGGTGTTCAACATTCCCCCCCTTAATATGAAGGTATGTTGGTGAGTCCAAGCATCATTATGAATCTTACAAACTTTTCCCTTCCAAACTCTTTGGTGAAGATGTCTGCAATATGCTCATTTGTGGAATAATGTCATAGGTGAATTGTTTTGGCCTCAACACGATGTCGAATTAGATGGTATTTTGTATTGATATGCTTCGTTCAATCATGGAACTTTGGTTTCCTGGCCAAATTTATTGCAGAAGTGTTTTCAATCAAAAGAGGAATTGAATGTACATGTTTCTCCTGCAAATATTCTATAATTTTCGTGAGCCACACAATTTCCTTCATTGCTTCAGCTACTACCACATATTCTACCTTGGTTGTGGAATCTATTGGAACTAATTATTTTGTGACCTCCAAGAGACAACCCTTGATCCAAGAATCATAACATAACCTGAAGTAGATCCCCTAGTCCTTTATCTCCATCGAAGTCTGAATCAAAGTATCCAATCAAGCTATAGTTATCCACCTGTGTATACTTGAGGCCAAAGTCTTTAGTTCCTTTCAAGTACTTTAGAACTCTTTTTGAAGCAAAACAATGACTCTCACAAGGCTTTTTCATAAACCTAGAGAGGATATCAACAACAAATGAAATGTATGGTGTGGTAGTAGTTAGGTAGTTAAGACTTCCTATGAGTTTTCTATATTTTTTTGCATCCTCAAATTCTTTTCCTTCAGTGGATATGAGCTTTAATTTTTATTCCATTGGAGTATTCAAAGGATCACAATTAGTCATGCCAAACCTATTCAACATATCTCCAATATTCTTCTTCTGAGAGATGAATATAAACTTTGGATGTTGAGTTACTTCAATACCAAGATAGTAGTGAACATAGGGAAAATTTGTCATTTCAAAACCTTTCCTCATTTATTTTGTTATGGATGCAATGTAGCTCTCATTGTTCCCTGTCATCAGAAGATCATCTACATACACCACAAGATATACAACTTTTTTGCCAACTTTCCTGACAAACAAAGTTGCATCATCTGTTGGACATTGGGTTCAACGCTCCCCGTGTGTTTCGCAAAATGGACTAACCTCCTCTCGTGGATCCTAAATCTATAGATTGTAACAGAGACTAAAACCTACGAGTTTTGGTCTAACGGTAATCTTGATTCCAACAAGTGGTATCAGAGTGACAGGTCTCGAGTTCAAAACTCACCCGGCTCGCATTGGGGGGGAGATTGTTCTGCATTGGGTTCAACTCTCCCCGTGTGTTTCACGACATGGACTAACCGCCTCTCGTGGATTCTAACTCTGGCGATTGTAATGGAGACTAACGCCTGCAGGTTTTTGTCTAATGGAAATCATGATTCCAACATCATCAAGATAATAATGTTTGAAATTGAGTTCTAGAAGATGCTCATTTGACTTCTCATACTAGGCTCACAGTGTTTGCTTGAGGCCATACAAGGATTTTACAATCTTGCATACTTTATGTTCCTGACACTTCACAACAAATCATTTTGGTTGGTACATAAAAACATTCTCTTTCGTATCTCCAATAAGGAAAATAGTTTTTACATCCATTTGATGGACTTTCCAACTGTTATGAGCTACCAAGGAAAAGAGTGTCTAGATGGTATCCCATTTTGTTGTGGGGCAGGGGGGGAATTCTCCTCATATTCAACCCCTTCCTTCTGTGCAAAACCTTTTTCCACAAGCATGTATTTGTGCTTTTCAAGTGAGTCGTCTACTTTATACGTGTTCTTGAATACCCACTTGCAGCCTATTGGTTTGGTTCCCAATGGAGGATAAACTAGTTTCCAAGTGTCATTCTTTATCAAATCATCATATTCTTTCTGCATCGTTTCTTTTCATTCATCATGAGAAGTGACTTATTTGAAGGAATTTGGTTCAAAATTTGTAGAGAAATTCAGTTCACAATCATAAGAAACATCCATATCAATAGGTGAATCAGGATTTTTTACATCACCTCCATTATGTCTGGTTGAGCTTCATGTTCCTATCTTTCCAACCTCATCAAGACGAACACTTTCATGTGTCTTTGTCAGCCATTTTGGAGGACCTTTATGAGATGGCCTAGGCTGCTTAGTTGATTGAGATGGGTTGAATCAAGATTTATTCTCTCAATTATGTTAATCACATCACTCAAAGTGTCATTAGTGGTTGGAGCTTCATGCAAGCAAGAGAGTGCTTCAAAAAAAATTCCACAGATTGATCCAGTATAGGGATCCCCCCTTCAAGATGTGGAATCTCATTATCAAACCCTTGGAAAGGCTTTGGATGTTCGAATATATCCAAGAAATCAAGTTTTTTCTCAACAGCATTGTCAATCTTGGAAGATTTAAGAAAGATCACATCTCTAGATATTATAAACTTATTATTCACTTCTTCATAGAGAC